>AYEL01078215.1:0-108341 GCA_000484575.1 Olivierus martensii
GTCACTGATTGGTTCCTGACTTGGTATGATGAGGGAGAGAAACTTCTCTGATCTGTGTATTATAACCGAGGCAGGCTACGTGGATAGCCGAAAACGTTTTTGATTAAACGATTTTTCTTACTATTTGGCTTTTGAGTTGTGTTTTTATTAACTAAAGTAAGAAGTGTATATTAGTCATTATGGTACTGAACTTTCTGATTGACAATTTGTGATTTTCTGATATGTTTGATCATTTAGAAAATATGGGATGATTATTTTACAGTTGATTTTGGACATCAGATTTATGATCTTGGCAATTGTGCCAGGATCATAAATCTTATAGACTTATAGGCTTTTGTCAGTTGCAAAAAATTTTCATTGCAGATTATTATTAAATTTTTATCATTTAACCTTTGTTAAATATTGTTATTGAGATTTGAAAATGATAGAAACTTTTAATATTTCTTTGATATTTTCTGCCAAACAAACATTTCAATAAAATCGTATTGTAGAGAAAAACAACTGGACACAATGCAGAACAATCACATCCTGCTCTTTATCCAGATTTCTCTTAGCATTTCAATGCTAAAAGTTCAAAATTTTGTTTAAGTGGCTTTTTTCATTCCAAAAGCAAATTAGATTTGTAAAATTTTTAAAAGTATAAAAGAAATTATCTACATATGATTGCATCTCTCTGCTTCTGCACTACTGTAAAACAGTAAATTCAAAAACTAAAGACTGCAGAAATTGTTTTATTTGACAATTGTTTTCAACCTTTCTTCAAGGTCATCTTCAGGATTAATTAAACCTCTGGAAGTAGTCAGTAAATAATTTTACAAATTATTTACTGACTACTTCCAGAGGTTTTATTCCAGAGGCTTTAGACAAAACTTCATAATGTTTCACATATCATAGATGACACACCTTTTCCCCAATGTACTCATTGTGTTATTGTCAGAAATGCTGCATAGTTTGTCATTTTCATTTGTTTCTTATGCTTTTATTTTTATTATTTTAATATTTGTTTTTTGAATTTACTCTTTTTTACTGTATATATTAGAGATACTTTATGATCATGCATTTTTCATAGGCAAATCTTAATGATATTGGCTGAGAATGTTTTAAAAGACATGTTTTGATTATTTTAATCCAAGTTAAATATCAACTCCACTTTAGATACCCTTCTAGATATGCGTTTACAATTTTATGCGAATACATTGTATGTCCATTTTTTCATCCGTGTGTGTAAATGGGGATGATAGAAAAATCTATTTTATACATATACATTTATCTTGTATTGGTTTGTATTAGACCTGATGATGACCCTAAAGGAGGATTGAAAGTGTTTATCAAATAAATTAATTTCTGCAATCTTATGCTAGTTTTGAATTTACTGAAATTACCTATTTATTTCAATGAATATCATAAGATTCAAATATTTGAAAGTACATGGGTCAGCTTATACACAGGTTTCAAATTTTTGCTGATTTTTAAACTCTGATGTCAGGTTCAGCTTATTTACAGATTGCTTATTAATGAGTGTATAAGCTAATAAATATAAAAATAAATATTAAATAAAAGTATACTATAAGCCAAATAAATAAGATAAACTTTTTATTCAAAAAATATTTTTTGGTTATCCACATAGCCTGCTTCAGTTGAAATACATATCAAAAAAGTTTCCCCTTTTCTCTCCTCTTCTGGCCAAATCAGAGAACTAATCAGAGTGATCTCCTCCTTAAAACAACAAAACTGCAGATGGAAGGCTATCCTTCCATATGCATTTTTGAGAAAACCCAACAATTTTTATAAAATATAGCATCATTATCATTATCACCAAACTGCCATATTTTAGGCACAAATAATAATTTAATATAAAACATAGCCATAACTCTGTAAATTAAAATAACATAAAACATTGAACTATGTGAAGCATGCTACATGGATAGTCAAAAACATTTTTAAATAAAAAGTTTATCTTACTTATTTGGCTTATACACTGACGGAAAAAAAAATCCCAACACCAAGAAAGACTTGTGTTAGATAAACTTATATCATTTATTTACTTTTACATTAAATTAATGAAATTATGTATAATAAAATTCTTACCTGATTTTTATATATTGTTTTCCAATGCTTATTCTCTAATGCATCTAAATTTTCATTATTAATTATTTACAGAAATTATTTGTCAATTTTACAGAAATTATAAAATTGACAAAATAAACAAAATCGAAATATTTTAATTTCAAAACACAGCTATCATATTGAAAGATAAAATTTAAGTATGCTGACTAATGGTTTATAACAGTCATTTATTATCAATTTATCATTTCATTATCAATCACTTTTATCATCAATTGGAAATTAAGTTTTAAACAATTAGTTACCAAATATAATAGTTATTTCAACATAAAAATTAAAATATTTACAATCCATAAATGTTTACACTTTGTAAATGAATAAATTAGGACACGTTGAATTTTTTAGATTTAGTTACCGGTAATTAAAATTTAATTTTCTAGTTTGTTTTATAATTATCTAAATATGATTATTTTTGAGGCTGACAGCATGTTTTCTATTAACTAAAGAATGAATTAGGACACATTGAATTTTTTAGATTTAGTTAATTAAAATTTAATTTTCTAGTTTGTTTTATAATTAATTATCTAAATATGATTATTTTTGAGGCTGACAGCATGTTTTCTATTAACTAAAGAAAATTACTTTTGTAATTTTTGACTAAATTTTTATGTAACCAATTACTTTATTAAAACCTTAATTGCATCACCATAAAACATCTTACAAATCACAATTAATCTAATGTCTTTAACAACAGTAAAATATTTCACTCTGACTAGCAGATAAGATGATTCTATGTGATATCATGTATATGTATGACATACCAAATTGACTGTAAATAAAACTAAAATTCTAAAGAAATTTAAGTACTTATGATAAGTTTCTTATTCAAACATTAACATTGGTATAAGAAACCTATCTTAAGTGCTTGAATCATTTTACATTTTAAAAAGTAGTGGGAATTTATAAACAAATTAATAAATTAACAATCAACAATCAATCAAACAATTAATAACTAAACAAATTAACAATCACAAACAAACAATCAAATTTAAGATTTTTTTTCATTATTAAATGAAAAATCTTAAATTTTTCAATTTATACAGGAATTTCTATTTTTTTTTTTCATAAAATATTCTGACATGTAAAATATTTAAAAATTTTTCATTGTATATTTTAAATTATAAAATTACTGTAAATGCAATAATTATTATAAATATTATATAATAATTGACTATTATAAAGTCATTTTTATAATTTAATATAGAATACAGTACTATAATTTTACATGATTGCAATAAGAGTCATGATAATACTGATACTGTATTGATGGTTAATGTTACTATCAATAGCAAAATTGATATTATTGGTGTTAATTTTATTATTAGTAGTTAACTGTCAATATTTAATTAACAATAGTAAAGTTGTATATGGTATCATCATCATCATCATCATAATATAAATTATATGTCTGCATTATATTGAAATATTATAACTATCATATCTGTTTTTCTCAGCATAGAAGGGTAAAAAATAGATATATATGGTATCATCATCATCATCATAATATAAATTATATGTCTGCATTGTATTGAAATATTATAACTATCATATCTGTTTTTCTCAGCATAGAAGGGTAAAAAATAGATTTTGGTACAATATCAAGGATAGACTAGTCTAATTTACATATACTGGTAGTTCCACTGCTACAGGGCCAGTAGTTTACAGCTATGGAAAAATACAAACAACAGAAGTTTTGTATTTTTAATACAAAAAATTTCTGTTTAGTAAAAAAATTGATTTTCCATTATTGTTGAATTTCTGTTTAATCATTAAAAGTACTATTATAAGTGCTGACAGGTAAATTTGTATGTCATTAAAAGTACTGTATACAAAACTGAATAAAGTTTTTATTTTAAAATTAATGCATTGTTCATTCTGAATTATAAGATTGAATTGTTCATTTTTATACAGATACTGTAAATTCAACTTTTTTTTTATCTAGTCTTTTCACTATTATTTCTAATTTGGATATAAACTGTATACAAAACTGAATCAAGTTTTTATTTTAAAATTAATGCATTGTTCATTCTGAATTATAAGAAAGATTGAATTGTTCATTTTTATACAGATACTATAAATTCAACTTTTTTTTTATCTAGTCTTTTCACTATTATTTCTAATTTGGATATAAATTAAAATTGCATTTTATTATAATGTTGATGTACTTTTCATATTATTTTGTACATCATTATGTAATCATATAAAAATATTTTAAATTCCTAACTCATTCCATTAATTTATAATATTTAAGAAATAAGCAGTTTTTAAAATTATTGTATGTAATATTCTAAAGTTTTCCAAAGTAAATGAAGAGAGGCAATTATACCTAAACATGCTATTAAAGATAAGTTTGTATCCTTTTCTGATGTTTATAAACAAGTATTTATTTATTTGTTATAATTAAGATCTAGAACACATTTTATCAGAGGTAGCGTGGTAGCACTACCGTAGAATATACATGACACCTTCATTTAACATTAGTGGGGTTGCTGACAGTAATGTTTCTCAAAAAATGTTTATAAACAAGTATTTATTTATTTGTTATAATTAAGATCTAGAATACATTTTATCAGAGGTAGCGTGGTAGCACTACCATAAAATATACATGACACCTTCATTTAACATTAGTGGGGTTGCTGACAGTAATGTTTCTCAAAAACTACTGAGCTGATTTACTTGAACTGTTTTTTAAATGACTGTTTGGGTGAGTGTAGGATGTTGAAAAAATATGAAACCACAGTGGGGCTATGCAAAGTACCAAAAATGCAAAATTTTTATAAACGGCACATTCGGGACTTAATAAATTGGTTAGTATTGCTCAGATTTTGATGTGGATGGTACCAGTCGATTCATCTTAGTGAGGTGAACAATGTGATATATAATACGTTGATCTAAATCATACTGTAAGTGTACTGTAGCCATAAACACATTTTGGTGATTTTTGGACTTAATATTACACTGATTTTGACTTGGATGGTACCAGTTGATTTGTCTTAATGTGCCGAACAATTTGATGTATAACATGTTGAGTTAAATCATACTTTAATGAAAAATAGATGTCAAATTTTTGTGTGTTAGACAACCTATACAAGCTTCAATTTTTGCATAAAATTGCTGAAATTTTCTGACATTGTGTGACTGAAAATCTCAGCAGACCTTTTTTTCCATTTTGAAAAATCTTGTTTAGAACAGATTTTATTCAAAGTCGGCGAAATTTTTCAAAACATCAAAGTTTCTACAACCTCATGAAGTATGGCAGCAAGCAATTTAACTCCACCTGAGGACAAATTTTTTTCGTTTTTAAATAATCTAGCAGAAAATTTTTTGTGTGACTGAAAATCTCAGCGGACCTTTTTTCCATTTTGAAAAATCTTGTTTAGAACAGATTTTATTCAAAGTTGGAGAAATTTTTCAAAACATCAAAGTTTCTATGACCTCATGAAGTATGGCAGCAAGCGGTTTAACTCCACCTGAGGACAAATTTTTTTCGTTTTTAAATAATCTAGCAGAAAATTTTTTAGATGAACTGAGAAAATGTGGAATCGAGTGTTTTCGGCCACATGAACACGAATTTGCTACAACCAGTGAGTTAGCTTATATGTACAGTAATCTGACATATTGTAAAGTTTATTCAATAAGAAATTTTGGCCTAACAAAAAGTAATGGACTAGTTTATTGGAAAATGCCCTAAAGGGGCAGAAAAAAAAATGAATATACTTGAGAAAGGTCTCAAATATTAAAAAGAAGTATACAAGCATTGAAAAGAAGTGTACAAGCATCAGTACAAATGTACAAAACTTAAAATTAATTTTTAAAGCTAAAGTATTGTATACTTTAACCTCTGAAAATGGAAAAAATATCTTCACCAAAAAAAAGTATATTCTGCAGCATTACTTACAAAACTAAACCTCTTGCTGCTTACTAACTTTATAACGTTTCAGATTAGCTTTTATGTGCAAATGAATGCATCGCCAGATTTAGATTCACAGCTCAAATCAAAATGCAGTTGGGTTCCACTGCAAACCACAGACTTAGCTAACTTTATAACGTTTCAGATTAGCATTAATGTGCAAATGAATGATTTAGATTCACAGCTCAAATCAAAATGCAGTTGGGTTCCACTGCAAATCACAGACTTGCTAAACACAAAGAACAAATTTTTTTTCCTTGCAGAAGAGAAAAAAGGCCCTTAAAATTTTCTAATTTAAATTTATCACAGAGATAATTTGTTCTGCATTACTGTGTAAAATTCTGTAAGGCCCTTTAAATTTTCTAATTTAAATTTATCACAGAGATAATTTGTTCTGCATTACTGTGTAAAATTCAGTTGGGTTCTACTGCATTACTTCCTTGATTAATGCAGTGGAACCCAACTGTATTTTGATTTGGGCTGTGAATCTATATCTAGCAACTCATTCAATTTACATAGAAGCTAATCTGAAACGTTATAGAGTTAGTAAGCTGTAAGGGGTTTAGTTTTGTAAGCGATGCTGCAGAATATACTGTTTTTGATAATGAGATTTTTTCCAAGTTCAGAGGTTAAAGTATACTTCAGCTTTAAAAATTGATTTTAAGAGTAAGGGATTTAGTTTTGTAAGCGATGCTGCAGAATATACTGTTTTTGATGATGAGATTTTTTTCCAAGTTCAGAGGTTAAAGTATACTTCAGCTTTAAAAATTGATTTTAAGACAGAAGACATAAAATTGATTTTTAATAGCTACATAATTACTAAATTGATTAAAATTAATTATTTAATCATTATAATAATATAATAATGATAAGAAAAAATAATTATGGAGATTTGCAGTACAAATGTTTTTGAAAACAATTTCTACTGCAAAATGATGATTTCAAAACAACTGTACTGCAATAAAACCAAAATTGTATGAATCTTATATTAATCTTCTAATTTGGTGTTCTCAACTTTTTATTTTTATTTTTAAATATTTGTACTATAAACTTCCAGTCATGAGTTTTTTTTAGTTACAAAATAGGGAACAAAAGTAACCAGAAAAATGCAAAATAAACACAGCACTTACAGCAGTCCTGAAAAAAAACACTTTTTTTATTGCTTCACAAGTGAGAAACGTTTTCGACTATATGTTAGTCATCTTCAACTCCTTGCGGTCAAATGGTTTCTAATTGCAGGCATTCCAAGAACAACCCCATCTACAGGTTGTAGCTCGGTTTTAGAAACCATTTGACCGCAGGGAATTGAAGATGACTAACATATAGTCAAAAACGTTTTTCACTTGTGAAGCAATAAAAAAAGTGTTTTTATCGGGATTGCTGTAAGTGCTGTGTTTATATTGCATTTTTCTGGTTATACACCTAAGAAAGCAGTATTACATTTGGGAACAAAAGTATTTGTTGTTTAGTATTTTTGTTCCTTACTATAATATTAAGCTACCAAATAATTAGAACAATAAAAAATTATGGTATTATGATAGATTTGTATATTTTTTATGTAAATCAATAATAATTTAACAAGAAACAGACTTTTTAGCTTATTATGTAAAATTTCTAGGAATAAAAACAGCAAAGTTAATTTGAAAATATCAAATTTTAATTTAATACAGTATATAATATATAAAATGGTCATATTTTTTTTATTGTAATGTATTTAATAAAGAATGAATCTTTCAATGGTTTTAAATTTATCACATTGATAAAAAATTTATTTTTAGTTTTATTATAATTTTTTAAAATTTATTTTAAATTATTTATTATTTTTTTTAATTTGTGGATATTTATTTATTTTTATTTATTTTATTTAGTTCATAATGTTTTTTTCTGGTATTGTCATCAATGATCATCATCAACAAGTCTTTATTAATTTGGTAAATATATTTTTTAATTTGTATAAAAGATCTAATTTAAGAAAAATAATACATTTAAAAATGAAAAAACTAAAATAAAATAGAATCATATCTATGGGAAGATCTACATCTTATATATTTTTTTGAGTTGTACTATTCATCATTGTTTTAGAATATACATTTTTTAAAAAATTTTAAATAATCCTGCTACTAACAAAATTTTATAATTTAATCATTTAACATAATGAGATATCAGATTCTTTGTTATAAAATATCTATTTTGGTACATATAGGTATTCCTCAATTTGTGATTACCACAACTTGCGAGCACTCGTACTTATAATGATGATATAATGAATAAATTCTGTGATTAGTTAACGTAATTCCATATTTTTAGAGTCTCTAACCCAAAGGTCTGATATATGGAAAGCATTCTTTTTTTTGTATTATGTTTATTAAGATAATGTATGATATCCTAGTAAATATTAGTAATGAAAAATCCATAAATTTTGCACATTTATGACTTGGGACTTGCTCCAACTTAGGACAACGAAATTCAAACTGAACTCTGTTTTAATTCAAGGAATACTTGTAATCTCTCATGAATTTTTTAATATATATAGTATTACATATAAAAATTTCTAGAACAAAAGATTTTTTTTTTGATATAACCATTTGTATATTCATCATAGTTTGTATCTAGATTTTTCAAAGGAATCTGATAAATTTCAGGAAATAATTGCAAAATATAAAAATTTTTGTCATTGCTTATAAATTGCTATAATATACAGTGGTGCCTTGCAATTTGACATCCTGCAATTCGTCAGTCTCACAATTCGATAGTTGGTTTCACGGGATGGCGCATGTACATTCATGGAATTGTATGATGTCATTTGTTATTTGTCAGTTCTTGTTGGGCTGCTTTGGTGTTTGCCCATGTTGTTGATTTTAATTTTTAATTCTGCATTTTTCAGAAAATAAAAAATTTATGCATCTGTAGTTATTATTATTTTCTTCAGTGAAATTTAGGGATAGGTTCAAAGAGAAGTGGACAGAGGAATAATTCAGGAAAGATGAAAACTTGATTGAGCATAGATAATGTGCAGAAAAGTAGAACAATTACGGCTAAGGCAAAAAGTAGACGGCTAAGGTGTCTGCTGGAGCAATGAAGATTTCTGACTAAGAATAAATCTTTTATCAATGAAAAGATGGAAAAGCTGCTTCTCACTTGAATTAGATAAAGACTATATTACCAGTATATATAATCAAATAAAGAATTGCAGAAAAATTTCGTTTTTAAAGAAAAAACTTCAGGATGTACCTCAGATCAAACTGAGGAATGTAAAGCAAGTTGAGGCTGATTTTACAGATTTAAAAGTAGAAAGATAGACTTTATTTCAACATCTAAGGACTAATGAATTGAATGTATTGGTATAAAATAGTGAATTTTGTAATTTAGTGTGTTATGCAATAATAAAATACGTAAAGTAAATAATATAGTGTATTTCTCTCATCTCTCCCATTAGAGGGAGTGGGATGAGGAGTCCAACAATGAATTTATTTACTTTCCATAGTCTTATATGGGAAATATTGTCCCGCAATTTGACAGTTTCTCAATTCAGCATCAGTTCGGTGATGGATTAGTGTTGAATTGTGAGGCACCACTGTATTATTGTTTAACTGCATAAAGCAAATTTGTTTTTATATCATTTTTAATATTTATTTTAGAAATATTCAATGTCATAAATATTTTCTGTAGGTTTACCTCTTATATATGCAATATGGAAGGTTCCTGAACTTTTACCACATTTTAATGAAATGCCTATTTTGCCATATCTTCATATTGCTGCTATTATAGCTCCTTGGCTTGGAAGTTCAGTATATCATTTATTTATGAACCATATAAGTGGACCTCAAACATATTCAAAATTTAATCAATCATCTGCATACATCATTTAGTAAAAGTGAAAATATTAAAGAAGAAACAATATGAGAGGTAATTTTAAAATATCATTTGAAGAATTCTTTATTTTTAAATAATCTTATCATTTTCAAAGAAAGATAAAATAATCTTAATTAACAATTTCACTGCCATTTTATCTTTTCATATAAGCAAAAATTCAATTATGTTTTTATTAGAATTTTTAAAATTATTACTTAACAAAAATAAAATAAAAAAACTTCATGTACAATAGGTCCTCACTTAATGTCTATGTCAGGTTCCTTTCAATAGTGACTTTAATTGAAATGATGTTAAGTGAAACATCATTTCAATTAAAGTCACTATAGTCATTAACTTAGCATATAAATTTTCCAAGAGGTAGTTCTTAATTCAGTCCTGGTCCTCTGACTGGAAAGCCAAAACATTTGCATCTAATCAGTCCAGCGAAATATTCTGTGCTGGATAGTTTAATTAATATATTGTTCATAGATAATATATACTTGAGTTAGTGCTCAAATAAGATATGGTTACTTTATTTTCTTTAATTATAGATTTCCACCTTGTTTTTTCTCTATTATGAAGGGAAATATAAGAAAATAATTTATTCTATTTCACTGCCTTAAAATTTATTTTTTAATTATTTTAGTTTTAGCTAGTAACATAATAGTGAAACAATGTTAACTGAGACAATGATAAACAAGGATCTACTGTATATATTCTTACATATATTATTGATACATCAGAAAAATAGTCTGATGTAAAGTTCATATATTGCATTTTATCTAAATATCTTCTATCATCACTACCAAGCACCATATTGATATCTTCATTTAAATTATTTTTTGTAATAAGTTTTACAAATATAAAAATTATAAGGAATATATAAAACAAGTACAGATATCTTTCCTATAACATGGCTTCCTACGACATTGTTGTGTTCTAACATGATTTGAAAATTGTGGTAACCCTCATATAACACAGGACTTCTATAACATGGTTCTTACTTAACACAGTTAGAAAATTACATTTACTCTCCTACAACACAAAACATTTTCATTACTTTTTGTAAATCCATATCAAGGACTCACAATACACACACAAAATGCAATCATTGAGAAATATTTTGCTAAAATATCATAAACATAATTTCACTAATTTGCCATGAGAGGGATGATATGCAGTCTATTTTCGATTTCAATTTGAAATTGAATTAATTGGTGACTATTGAATATTTTGTGTTCCAAATATTCAGATCTTGGATAAAAAATAAGATTTTATTCATTGATAGAGGAATGTGAAAGAGAAGAAAAACTTTTTTATTCATAAATTTTTTTAGGTATATGTTAAGGAACACTTGTTTTCTAACAAATGGTAGTGGGTTAGATTACAAATTTTGTAGAGAGAGCAAAAGATACACAAACTTCAAATGCATGAAAAATTTCAGAAAGTGAAGTTGATATTGTTAAAGAAAAAAAAATGTTCTCATTTTAATGAAATAGTGATAAAGAAGATATAATTATTATACGAATGTTATATAGGCTGTATACTTTTTCTTTCCTTTTGTTTTATGTATATTTTTTTTATGTTTATAATGCCCACTCCTCATACAGTTGATTTTCTTGTTGCAGAAAATGCTCTATGGTAGATTTTGGTACACCAGTTATATCAGGAGTCTATCATGGCTTGTATTAAATGATTGGCTTTTAATTTTATCCAGCAAAGCAATTTTATTTGAAAGTGTAAAATCATTTCTTGGCATCTTGGCAAAGATTTAAAAATCACAGACAGATGTTTTTTTAAGGGCTTATGTATATATTTTTTCTTTCTTTATGTTTTGCATTATTAATATTCTTAATAGAAATTAAGTCTTTTATATGGAACTAAAGAAACTTAATTTCTATTAAGTTTCTTTAGTTCTACATAAGAAACTTTGTTTTGAATTGGTTTTGGAATGTAACTCTCTTTTTTGTATTGGTGTTTTTCAGAAACCTTTCTACCATGTTATAGGAGGGATACCTGTATAAGAAGTGTGCTTGTTGTATACATCATTATGAAGTATACTTATTATATACTTTATATAGAACTTTAAAACCATCCTGTTACACTCACAAAATGCACACAAAAAACAAAGCTCTAAACAGGATAAATACTTTATTACAGAGAATGCTTTCGTATATGATGTCATTTTGGAGTTGTTTATTTTTGTAGGGGTTGGCTTCTCTCCGTTCTATATATTCATTACAGCTGAAGTTCACCTACTGATAAGGTCGAAAGCATTTACTGTTAATAAAGTATCATCCTGTTTAGAGCTTTGTATTTTGTGACTTTATATAGTCTTTAACAAATCCTTATTACTCTGCTTTACAAGTTCATTCAACATAAAACAAGTCTATATGCAGGATATTTGCAGAAAAACTATTTATTACAAAATGTTTTTAGGCTTTGAGTCGTCTTTAGTTATTAACAATATTGGAACACAATAAAAACAAATGCATAGAATATGTACAGAACTATTTTGATTATTTAATAGATTTGTCTTAAAAATTATAATGAAAAATCTCTCATGAAACTGCTCTTATCAGAAATAATCATTAGCACATTAAAGCACTATGAAGCAGTCCTAAAAAGTTTTAAAAGATTTTATTCTGAGTAACGTTTTCAGCAATTTCTTGTCATCCTCAACTCACCAATAAGAACAACAAATAACAGTTACGCATTCTAGAACAGAGAACATGCATTTCTAAAAAATATTTAAAAACTTCAATTTGTTATTTTACATTAAAGTTTTTACTTTAATGTAAAATAACAAATTACAGTCAAACCCCAATAAGACATCTCCCATTAAGCCACCACCCTCGCTGACCGCCAAGAAATTTGGCTAAACGGATCTTACCTATCTTAATGGAATAAGCAAATCCTAATAAGAAGCCATCCGCTAATAAAAATATCTAAACAAATATTCCTTATGGTATTGTATTTGTCCTCATTAATCCACCAGGGGCATGTAAAGTAATTTACATCCTGAAGTTCATCAGTACTCTACATACAGTATTAAAAGCTCTGTGGATTCATTTGTAACCAGTGGGTGGGAGAGATAGAGTTAACAGTTAATCATGTGTCTCTTTAAGCCTGGTTTACACCTAGGTTGTAGAAAATTTAAGATTGTAAGAACCACATCATTTCCATCGTTTATTGCATACCAAGCAAATAAGGATTCTGTAAGCTATGTACATTGTAATTTATAGAGAACTCAAAATAGAGATAAGAACACTAAATGGACATGTTTTCTATTTAGTACTGTACATATACAATACATTTACTATACTGTAAAGTATATAATTTTTAGAAATGTTAATTTTGTATACTAAATATAAATGTACTGTATTTTATTAAATCTAATAAATTTGGAGTTCATTTTCATTTTATACTACACATGTTTTTAATAAACCGCCAATCCCGATTAGCTGCTAAAATCTCGCCGAACGGATGGTGGCGTCTTATCGGGGTTTGACTGTAGGATTAATATTACACAAAGATAACAAACAGCACAAACAATCCTTTACTTTTGCTGTTTGTAAAATATACAAATGCTATTAATAACATTATAATTAATCTTAGGTATAAAACAAAATAAAAATAAAAGCATGATGCTATGGCAAATATATAAAATTTTTATTTTATTTTTACCTAAGAAATATAATTAATGTTATTAATAGTATTTGTATATTTTATAAACAAAAAAGCAAAAAACTGTTTGTTCTATTTGTTATCTTCATATAATATTAACCCTAATATGTTTTTTATGCTAAGCAATTCAATTTTATGCTAGCATGTTATGAAAATTAAAATTTTATAATTTTTTTAAGACAAATCCGTTAAATATTCAAAATTGTTTTGTATATTTTCTATGCATTTGTGTTTTGTTTTCCAATATTATTAGAACTAAAGAGGGCTTGAAGGCTAAAAATATTTTTGTAATAGTTTTTCTGCAATTACTTTATGTAGTTGAGCTGTTATAGTGATGACCTCATTATTATTTTTTTCAATAGTATCAGTAAAAGAACAAATTATTTCAAAAACATTGGCAAAGAATGTAATAATTAAAACTGAAAAAATTTTATTTAATTAGAAACTGAAAATTGTATTGCATTGCAAATTAAAACTATTTTCAAGCTAAAATCATTACTTAATTATAAATTAAATCAATATATGTTATATTACTAACAATATTCTTATAAATATGTATTAATTTGATGCTGTTAATGCTTTAGTCAAAATGAAAAATATTTTTCTAAATAATTTTAAATTTTTTTCGTTTCTGTCAGAATTATTTGTATAAATAATATTTATTTATCTTAATGGAATAAGCAAATCCCAATAAGATGCCATCCGCTAATAAAAATATCTAAACAAATATTCCTTTTGGTATTGTATTTGTCCTCATTAATCCACCAGGGGCATGTAAAGTAATTTACATCCTGAAGTTCATCAGTACTCTACATACAGTATTAAAAGCTCTGTGGATTCATTTGTAACCAGTGGGTGGGAGAGATAGAGTTAACAGTTAATCATGTGTCTCTTTAAGCCTGGTTCACACGTAGGTTGTAGAAAATTTAAGATTGTAAGAACCACATCATTTCCATCGTTTATTGCATACCAAGCAAATAAGGATTCTGTAAGCTATGTACACAAAACAAAAAATCACAAACAGATAAAATCTGGCCAAGCTGATTCTGGCAAACATGATGCATCTGCATCATGTTTGCCAGAATCATCTATTAGCTTTAGTATTGCTTATTTCAAGAAAATTATGTTTGCTGCACTACCTAAATTGATTATAAGAAAGAATTAGTCAGTATACCACATGCATGGTCTAAAATTGTACTAAATATATCTATCATTAATAAATTTCTTACATCATCAGATGATGATATGGAAAACATTACAAGTTATATATTAACACTTTCTATTTTTAGATGTATACAAAAGATACATTCCAAAATAATTCATTGAGTCCTTTATGATTTTGCTTTGTGTCTAAATGCTTTCTCAAATGTATTGAATAGTACAGTTTTGTCTTTTATATAAAATATAACAATACTTCATTTTTTACATTTTTCATCTTATATAGTATGAATGAAACCAATTTTATTCATCCAAAAGAAAATTCTCATCTAACACAGCTCACAGATATTTGCATGAATTTTGGACAAAGTAAATGTGAAACACAGCAGATAACATGGAACAGTATTTCTGATTTTTTGACATTGCTTTCAAATAACAGATGGTACTAAACAAAAATTGGCAATTTTGACCAACTTTTCAATTTTTCAACTGAATTTGACTAAAACCATTGTTTGTAATTGAAATCTCTGAAATGGAATATTATCTATATAATCAAATTCCATTTATATATACAAAGGTCCTTGTTTAATGTCAAGGTTAGATTCCTGAAAATCATGACTTTAATTGAAATTATGTAAACAAACTAGAAAATGCTTATACTATAAAGCAATCTAATTAGAGAATATCTACAAATCAAATACTGTGAGCCAAATTAACCCTTAGAAAAATAATTATTTACAATTAACCTATAATTTTAATAATTATATAAAGTCTATTGTACCATCAACTGCTGAGTTAACAATGAGTTAAATATGCTTATGTAATGATTAATCATTTCATAAGCTTCCCAAAATGGAATTCTATCCAATGCCATGGTAATCTAACTGGTAAGATGCTAGGGCACTGTCTCAAAGATTCCAGTTCAATTTCATGCAGTGGCAAAAATTTTATTTCAGGAAAATTAAATTATATTATAATTATTAATAATAATTACTAGATAATGCCACCTTATCTCAAATTTTAAAATTAATTATTTATTAACTCAACAGATAGTGACACCATAGCCTTGATTTAAACTATTATACTAGGAATTAATTTAGCTTAGCATATTTGGTTTACAAAACACCTAGAGGTCTAGTGTTATGTTTATAGAGTGCTTTCTTTCTAATACTAGAGTTGATACTATTTAGTAACTTTTGTCATCTAAATCATTACTTTATTGTTCAATAATGGAAAGAAATGAATGAAAAGCATGATCTAAGAATAAATTTTAATTGAAAAATGTTATATTGCAATTATATGTTATGATTTACAAGAAAGAAAAATATTTTCTAATAAAGCACATCTTAGAATTCATAAGTTTTATGTTTATGATTAGTTTTTCTTAAAACCAGTTCTGAATATCATTCAATGCTATACAAAGCCTTATCATCACATGCTTACTACATCTGTTGAAATAAGGTGGATTGTTTCCCTCATATAAATTTTCCAAAGAGTGGAATCCTAATTTGATCCCAGGTTCTCTGATTGAAAAGATTGAGTTTCCACACTATGAATTTGATTTTGCATATGTCCTATTGCAATATATAACAACACAGTGTTCATAAACTATAGTGTATACTTGAGTTAGTGCTATATAAAACATTGTTACCTGATTTTCTACAGCTACTACTATAGATTTCCAACACATTATAATTCTTGCTTATGCAGGGAACATAAAAAACAGGATTCCATTCCTTTCTACTGCCTTAAAACTGTAATTTTTTAATTTAGTTTTTTGCTTGGGACATAATAGTGAAATGACATTGAGGCAACATTAAACAAAGACCTATTATAATCTTTTATATACAATATTTTATGCTTTATTAAATTATTTATTCTATATTGTAAAAATGACCTTAAAAATATTTAAAGTAATAGAAAGTAAAATATTTACATTTTTTTGGAATATAAATTTAGAATTGATTTCTAGCAAGGTAATTAAAATTAATGTTTTGCATTCTGATTAGAATTTTTTTTGATATTAAGCAATTTATATATGGCTTTCAAATGCCATTGAGAATTACTTCTTAAAAATCTGTTAAAACATGTATTAATATATTATTTGAATGCAGTTGCTCGAAAAATTAGTGGTATAATGTGTAAATAGTATGAGACTATAGATAGAATAATTTCAAACATTATAAATTGAAAAATATTGCTCTACAAATTAAATAATAGCATATCAGATTTTGATAATTATATTAAACCTATTATATGATACTATAAAGTTCACATACACTGTTTCTTATGAATTTAAAATGATTTTACTCAAAGAACTCCTGCTATGAATGCTATAATCATTTTGAATATTAAACCTAAGAAATTATATGTGATGTTTAGAGAAAGTGCTGAATCAAGATATAAAATCTTAAATAATTGAAAAAAAATGAATTTATCCTCAGATTAATATAAAAATAATTGGCATATAACAACAAATATTCTTAAAATTTAAGAAAAATTATATTAAGTATGATAGATGTATTATCATATGTCTTATTTATGTGAATTGGCATATAACAACAAATATTCTTAAAAAAAATTTAAGAAAAATTATATTAAGTATGATAGATGTATTATCATATGTCTTATTTATGTATTAAGAATAATCATATTAAATCTTTGATATTTTTTTGATTATTTTATGACCTGTCTTCAATGGAAATAGTTGATGCTCTTTTAAAAATTTACGCAACTATCAGTAATGTGTTACATTATATAGATTTTAAAACTGAAAATTATTATTTATATAGTGTAATTATTGGGTTGTTCAGAAAGTAATTTTGTTTTTTTTCATGAAAATGAACAACAATTTTTTATATTTTATTTTTTCATGTGGTAGTCTTCTGCCACCTTAATATCCTCATCTTCACAAGCTTTATTGTAAACAATCCATTTTTCATCAATAGTTATGATCCGCTTCAGAAAGAATCATTTTCTTCACGTTTGAGCAAATCACAGATGTCGATGCAATGGACCAAATCTTTCTTTGAGAACAAGTAGAATCTAAGTATCAATGTTTCAACTGGTCGTGAATAGTTGAATTCAATAAATTCAATTTTATAGCAATTTCTCATGTTGTTATTCAGTGGTTTGCTTCAACCAATATCTTTATTTTGTCATCAGCTTCAACTAACTTTCCTGCATGTGATGCATCTTTAACATCAAAATTGTCAGAATGAAATTTTGCAAGCCAGTTTTGGAACAGACATTCTGTTAACACATCTTCCTACACTTCACATAACTTTTTTTTGCTTGAACAGCATTCTTACTTTTTCAGTAATAATAAAACAAAACATGCCAAAAATTTCCATTTTTGATAGGACATCAGAAAAAAAACTACCCCACAGAAAGAAAAAATAGTTTTTATAAAAAACCTTGAAACATTAGCTGTCAAAATTTACAATGACAATATGGCTTAGAATGAAATTGGTGGGTAAAAATACACTAATACCACTGGTAGGAAAAAACGAAATTACTTTCCGAACAACCCAATATTATGATTGTGGAAAATAATGTGAAATTTTGTAAAAGAAAAAAGTATTTATGCTTTTCCTGATAAAAACTGAAATAATAGATGATGTGATTAAAAAAATATAATTTGATCAATTAAATTTGACAAAAATTCATACAGTTACATAAACCAAATTGACAACTAGGTCCCAAATTAAATAAAACAAAATCTGAACTAGCTTATAGAACCTTAAAATAAAATTAAAGATGCAGGAGTGCTTTCGGACTTGACTTAGGGCAGTTCAGCCCAAAAGCATTCCTGCATCTTTAATTTTATTTTAAGATTCTATAAGCTAGTTTAGATTTTGTTTTATTGCATTTACATACATTCATTCAAACTTTAGTTAAATTCATATATTAATACATTTGATACAATTTGGTTTGAATAGAATAATAAATCAATACAGGTAGGCCTTGATTAGTGTGAGTTTGAATAATGCTATATTCGATTAGTGCGACTTATAAAAATGATAGCTTTTTCACTTATTGCGAGCAAATATTCGATTAATGCAAGTTGTAAGCATAGACCAGTCTTTACGAGCAAATATTCGATTAATGCGAGTTGTAAGCATAGACCAGTCTTAGTAATAAGGGTCCATTCTCTTTTATGATGTCAATTAACAAATTAATGTTAATTTTCGGTTAGTACCATTTTATGATGTCAATTAACAAATTAATGTTAATTTTCAGTTAGTAAAACTGGACAAGCATTCTTACTAACAAAGCTCTGCCTCCTTTTATGATGTCAATTAACAAATTTCGTTAATTTTTGGTTAGTAAAACTGGACAAGGAGCAGTCCAAGAACAATAGTTAATTTTCGGTTAGTAAAACCGGACGAGGAGCAGTCCATGAACAGTCACATAATTTTCAGTTAATAAAACCAGACGAGGAGCAGTCCAAGAACAGTCACTTGCTCCGTCTCCTTTTATGATGTCAATTAACAAATTACCGTTAATTTTTGTTTAGTAAAACCAGACGAGGAGCAGTCAAAGAACAGTCACTTGGCTTTGAAGGGCAGTAAAACTGGACGAGGAGCAGTCCAAGAACAGTCACTTGGCTTTCAAGTCTTTTATGATGTCAATTAACAAATTAATGTTAATTTTCGGTTAGTAATGCACCTCCTTTTATGATGTCAATTAACAAATTACTGTTAATTTTCAGTTGGCCTCCTTTTATGATGTTAATTAACAAATTACCGTTAATTTTCGGTTAGAATTAATGCGAGTTGTAAGCATAGACCAGTCTTACTAACAAATGTCCGTCCCTTTAATGATGTCAATTAACAAATTAATGTTAATTTTCGGTTAGTAAAACCGAACGAGGAGCTTTTTATGATGTCAATGAACAAATTACCGTTAATTTTCGGTTAGTAAAACCGTGAGTTGTAAGCATAGACCAGTCTTACTAACAAAGCTCCGCTTCCTTTTAAGTTGTAAGCATAGACCAGTCTTACTAACAAATGTCCATCCCCTTTTACGATGTCAATTAACAAATTAATGTTAATTTTCGGTTAGTAAAACCGGACGAGGAGCAGTCCAAGGACAGTGACTTGGCTTTGAAGAGGTGAAAAACCAGAAAGATGGGCTTTTTTGCCATTAGCTATTTAACATTGCTATTATTCAGCTTTGTTATCATATACATACAGTATAGTACAGAATTTTCTCTTTTAAAAAATATCGAAATGGATAAAAGGAAGAACACTTTTGATGATAAAACAGGAAACGGAAAAAAGAAGTTAGTGATTATGCTACAACAAAAAATGAATGTGATTGGGCGACATAAAAGCGGCGATCAACTTCTGCTTTGGATTTGCTATTTTGGTTTCAATTTGGCAGTTGGTTTGATGATGGTATGAGATGCAATACCTGGTAACTTATTAATTTAGATGATGAACAATGATGTAAAATATGAAAATAAATGTTTTAATTTAGATGATGAACAATGATGTAAAATATGAAAATAATAAGTTATTAATTTAGATGATGAACAATGATGTAAAATATGAAAATAATAGTTATTAATTTAGATGATGAACAACGATGTAAAATATGAAAATAAATATATTTTAAACAGTTAGTATTGTGGTTATCAAGGACGCAATTCCTGGTAAGTTATTAATTTAGATGATGAACAATGATGCACAATTCCTGGTAAGTTATTAATTTAGATGATGAACAACGAGTAAAATTCGCAATTCCTGGTAAGTTATTAATTTAGATGATGAACAATGATGTAAATGCAATTCCTGGTAAGTTATTAATTTAGATAATGAACAATGATGTAAAACACAATTCCTGGTAAGTTATTAATTTAGATGATGAACAACAATGTAAAATATGGTATGAGATGCAAATCCTGGTAAATTATTAATTTAGATGATGAACAACGATGTAAAATATGATTTGGTAAGTTATTAATTTAGATGATGAACAATGATGTAAAATATGAAATGGTTGGTTTTTTGATGGCATGAGATGCAATTCCTAGTAAGTTATTAATTTAGATGATGAACAACGATAAAAGTGAAAATAAATATTTAATTTAGATGATGAACAATGATGTAAAATATGAAAATAAATATTTTTTAAGCGGTTGGTTTGATGATGGTATGAGACGCAATTCCTGGTAAGTTATTACCCCTGTCAGACCTGATTTAATTCTATTTAATCTAAAATTATATAATTTTAAATGATTTGGCAGTTGGTTTGATGATGGTATGAGACACAATTCCTGGTTGGTTATTAATTTAGATGATGAACAACGATGTAAAATATGAAAATAAATATTTCTTAAGTGATGAACAACGATGTAAAATATGAAAATAAATATTTCTTAAACAATTCAGTTAGTGTTAAGTTTATTGTGGTTATTCATCGTGAAACTTAGCTTACAGTTAGTGTTAAGTTTATTGTAGTTATTCATTGTGAAGTTAGCTAAAGCTAATGCCGGAATCTCACAAGAAGAACCAATTATCATATTTTACATATAGTTAATACTTCGAATAGTGCATTCGTGAACCCATTATTTGCACTAATCGAGGCTTACCTGTATTACTAATTTGGCAAATATGTAGATTATGATCTTGATCATGTTTTGTGACAATAGGCATTGTTCTCAGGTTTTCTCATATATTCCTTTATTTTGAAATGAAAAGTTATGTATTAGCTATTGTGAATTTATAAGTAATAAATATATAAAATTTTATTGAATGTGGTCTATATGTTAAAAAATTGAATATTATAAAAATAAAATAATTGAAGAGTGTGATCCCAAAACACGTTCAGTCCATTTTGATCATTTTTTTATTTGATGCAAATTTATAATCTTATCAAAGTCATTTATCTTATTAAAGGCTGGTTTGTTCCCAAAACCATGCCAATCGATGTGTATGGGACACTTGAATCCTGCTTTGCTTTTGAAAACTTGTACAGTCCAGAGAGCAATAATGATGAAAATTCACTCAGTCCTTTGTGCATGAGCAGAGCATTTTCCTAATCCTGCCAGCAGGGCGGTAAAAAAACAAATTGTTATTACTGTTGGTAAAAAATTTGTTGTTGGAATTTTTGTTGTGTTTATTAAAGATAAAATTGTTATACTGGTTATTAATTTTCATGTTAGAAGCTTTTGAAATGAAATCATAGCATTAAAAATTTAACTTTCTGGGGATTTTATTATCTATTGTTTAAAAGGAAAGTTATTTTTCTGAATTTTAGTAGTTCCTAATTTGGAAGATTAAATATACTATTTTTGGGCCCTCATGAGTATAATGTACTCATAGGGAAGGCTTCAGAACTTCCCCATGAAGTAATAAAGGTAATGTTTGAACTTCCCCATGAAGTACATTGTACTCATGTGGAAGTTCAAACATTAGTTTTTACTAAAATTGATTTTCATTATTCGAGATAGTTACGTTCTGTAAATTTTTTGTGAATACTGAGTCATTTTGCCTATGGGAAATACAGAGTTAGAACAGTATTTTTGCTGCTCAGTGATAATCTACAAATAAGTGTGAAAGTGCTGCAAAAATCGAATTTGTGGTTACAAATAAATTTTCAGGAATGATCGAATATGTGAATAGGGAATCCTCAAATACCGAGAATTGACTGTATTTTAATACTTAAATCAAAATAAATTTAGTTTTTCTTCTAATGAAAAATGAGTGTAATTGAAAACCTGTTCAGTCTCTTTGGACTTAGCAAGTTTCCATTAACACCATTATATTTAGTCATTGTGTAATTTAAAAACTAATGATGACCGATTTCAAGATTTTACTGAAAAGTGCATGTATATAAATTAGAAACAGATATCTGTTAGTTTCTCAATTCATATTTTGCTTTCTCCTGAAAATTAACAAAAATGGACTGAATGCATTTTGGGATCACACTCTTCAATTATATATTATAATAATATAACATATATTTTAATGTGATGTGTTGTTTTTGATTTTCTTATTTGTTAATTGTATGTAAAGAATTTGCTTTGAAAAAGTGTTAAATATTATATAGAGAGAGATTATCCATTGATATTATAATAGTTAAATTTTTTTTAATATTTTAGGTGGCTTAACTACTATTTATACTGGTGTTTCTTGTTTGCCACATACAGTTCAATTATTTTTTCTTGGAATATATTTTTGTTTTTGTATGAGAGCCCTTCAAGTTGCTGTATTTGCTTGTGGACCATGGCAAAGAAGACAAAGTTTTGCTGTATTATTTCTTCTTAGAATGGTGGTGCTAATTCTTAGAATGACTCCTTATGGAGGAGGACATCCAGAGGTAGCTTTTCTCAATTTTTAAATCATTATCTAAATACATGTAGCTGCATTATCACATTCCTTAACAAAATATATTTGAATTTCTTAAAACAGGCAATATATCATGTCATAATGCAAGATCTTTTATCATTAATTGGTGCAGTTGTTAGTGCTGTAAGAATTCCAGAACGATGGTTGCCAGGAAAATTTGATTACATTTTTAATAGTCACAATATTATGCATGTTATTGTGGTTATTGGTGCTATACATATGCACTGGGCTGTTGAGAAAGATATTGGATGGATGATAAAAAGAGTATGTGTTTGAAAATATCAATTAAAATAGGGAAATTGTTATATATAAATACATATATATAACATAAATATATATTGCATATATATATTTATCTTTTAGAAGTAATTTTATCAATACTACAATAAATTCTTTAATAATTATATAAATATTAATTATTATTTTGAGATTGAAATTAGTAATACTTACTATTTACAAGATTATAAAGATTATTAAAAATAGAATTGAATTCAACATATAAGCATTAAAATATTAGTTTTGCAGAAAACATGCAATTATATCTGTGATAAATAATATATATTATGAATACAATTCTCTTTTAGATATTAATATAATAAGAGAATAAATATTTCACTGTTATATTTGTTTAACTGAAAAACAAATGTTCTGTATTCAGTTTAATACAATATATGCTCATAATTTCTATATATTTTCATGTCAAAATAAGTGGACCAAATATTCCATTTATCAAAAATGATAAATTTTAAAATATAAATATTTCTAAAGTAAATCAGATTTTATGAATTTTTGTTTCATATTTTGCATTATTATTATTTTTTTTTTTGAAACTATAATAATAATTCAAGTAGTCTGGCATTTTTGGGAATGAGATGATACTGAACTAATTGTTATGTCAATTATCAGGAGACAGTATTATAAATTATTTTGTTATTTAATTAATTAAATTCCATAATTCAAATTATAGGAAATTTAAATTATTACATATTTAATGTGCACATTTAGATATTGAAAACATGTATCTGATTTATACAAAAAAATATGATAAATGAATATCACTTATAAAATATTGAAAATTTTGAATCAAATAATAATACTTAAACTTGATCATATATATATTAATTCATATTCTACTCATTTGATCTAGTTTAAATGCTGAACCAACAGATGCCAGACTATTGGACTTTGATCTTTAAAAGAAAATGTTAATTAGTTAGATTTATAAATAATATAATATTAATTTATATTTTCGTGAAATCTTGCTAAATACATGGTTCAATTATTTATCTTATACAATACAATCTGTTATGTAATATTTAAAAAGAATGAATATTTTATAAATTTTCATTTATATATATTTCTAACTGTATAAAATTTAATATAATTTCATTATATAAAAAGGTTTTTATATATAATCGTGTTTTATTAATTTTCACAAAATAATCTTATATATATCAAATAATAAATCTTTATTAATGTACAAGTATCCCTCTGTTTTATGAAGGTTTATTGGGATATTAAAAACTGTTCATTGTGTGAAAATTCATAAATCGGAAAATCATTTCCCATTTAATTCCAATGTAAGAATTTTTAATTGGTTCTTGGATATCAAAAATTTGCTGCCATTTTATCAGTTGATATTAAAGCATTCCAAAAGCATTAATATAAATATAATTATGTATATTATAATAGTTTACAATAGATATTACCTTATTTAGCCTATTTCTTGCCTTTGGAATTCGAATTTCAGAGCTGCTAAGTGCCAAGTGATCTTCAAATTTAAGTATAATACAGCATGCATGTGAATACAGCCTAAATAAGTGCCAAGTGCCAAGTGATCTTCAAATTTAAGTATAATACAGCATGCATGTGAATACAGCCTAATATAGCAAAATGTAAATTTAAACATAATACAGCATCACAATATAAGCATAAACATTCCATCATTGCAATTTTACTTGTTACTTATAAATTATAAAATTTTTCATCAAATATTGCATTAAATTTATGTAATTCTCAAAAATAATCATTCTGCTAAATTAATGGCAAAAATAAATTAAATTTTCTAGAAGTTAGTTTTTAATTTTTTGTTAATAATTTATTTAAACAATTATATTGGTTATATTTAATATCTTCTTATAAAACAATAAAATACTATTATAGTTAAAATTTATATATAGATTAGATTAAAAAATATTTATTAGAGATTTGTACATCATAAAATAATGATTATCATCATTTCAGAAATATATATAAAACTATATACTATATATATAATTATATAAAACTATTTTAATAGTTTATATAGTTTCAAAACCATTGAAAAATGCAATAAGTACATTATGGATATTCACATTATCAGTATATGCCAAGTATATTGAATTCAATACCAGATTCTCTAATGAAAGCAGAAGTGAATTTTATCTTAAAAACAATGGTATACACAGTAAATTTGATATATCTTATACAATTAGTGATGAAAATAATCAAGAAAATAATTGATTTTAAAAAATTACAATGGATAATTGATCTATGATGGAAAAAGTTTATTTGCAAAAGCAAAAATTATCTTAGTAATTGAAAAAGTGATATAGATTTATGCTCTTTGTTAAATCAAAAATTTGTTAATAGAGGATTTGCAAACTGAGAGATCATCATCATTAGAATTTCTATTTCATCCACTGCTGGATATTTATGCATCCACTAGGAACCAATTACTATTGTTATGTCAACTGAGGGATACCTGTATTAATTTATATTCATAAAGATTAGTATCAAACTTTTCACTTATTTTAAATATAAAAGATTTTTAAAAAACTGCAAATACAGGTACTCCTCAACTTACGGCCAACTTATGACAGTGATGTCAACAGTAAACTCTGCTATTGCTCAATGCAGTTAACCAAGATCTGATATCCAGACTCCAATGGTGTGATATATGGAATTCATCCTCTTTTTGTATTCTCTGTGTTTATAATGATATTTTATATAGTGATCATAGTAAACATTAGTAGTGAGAAATACATAAATTTGGACATTTCTGACTTCTGACCATTTCGATTTTATGATGGCGAGGTTTGAAATTTTTGAAACCAAACTACATTGTAAATTGAGGACTACCTATATTATCTTGGGTTTCTTATTTTCTTGACATTATTTGTTTATAATTTAAAAGATAGAAATGAAACTTTGTAATTTCAGAATAAATGTATACTTTTATTTAGTTTGATAATTATTAAGTTTAATTAAATGTATTGAAAAGGAAACAAATTGCTACAATAAATTCAAATTATTATTTTCATGAGATATTCTATAAAAGCCATTATCACTAGGATATAACATCATAATTTACTAATTTTAATAATCTTAGATCTACATTTAATAAATCATAATTTAACTTAACTAGGAGATTTTTTATTCAGATATTCCTAATCTAGCCAAATTTACCCCTATTTTGAACCAAACTGCCAAATTAAATGATTATTTAATAATTATGCTACAGTTTTACCATCTCTTTGATTAATAATTAATTTTTAATTTAGGTTAAGGTGACCCTATCTGTTATTTAATAATTAAACTATAATTTTTATTAATTTTTCTTGAAATCAAAAATTTGCCTTGGATTGGAGTCAAACCAAATCTTCTAATTACCAAGCATAATTATTAAATAATCATTAATTTGGTAGTTTAATTCTAAAATAGTTCACTAGGGGTAAATTTGGCTAGATTAATAATATCTGCACCTCAGTTAATTTTAGAATAATTTGCTAATTTATTTTATTTATTAACCATCTTGGTAGGTTTATTGAAATTAAATATTGAACATCTAATTATGAAAATTTGCAAACAAATACTTATCTAAAAAATAATATCAGTTTTTATATACATATAAAAGGATTCAGTTCTATGAGTTGAACTTGCTGTAAACTTTATATACTAAACAAACCTCAAGGGAATTTAATCCAAATAATCCTAATTAATCTGCCATATTTAATCCCTTGAATCTTTAACGGAATTTTAATGATTTGAATGAATTTAAACTAATTTTTAGCGCCATCTCGTAATTAAAATCTTTATTATTTTATTAAATCAATGAGTGGCACCATCTATTAATTAATAATTAAACTAGAATTTTAACTAATTTATTTGAAGAAAAAAAAAATAATAATAATAAATTAGTTAAAATTCTAGTTTAATTATTAATTAATAGATGGTGCTACTCATTGATTTAATAAAATAATAAATATTTTATTACGAGGTGGCGATAAAAATTAGTTTAAATTAATCAAATCATTAAAATTCCGTTAGATTCAAGGGATTAAATATGGCAGATTAATTAGGATTATGATTTTAATTACGAGATGGCGCTAAAAATTAGTTTAAATTCATTCAAATCATTAAAATTCCGTTAAAGATTCAAGGGATTAAATATGGCGATCATTAAAATTTCCATTAAAGATTCAAGGGATTAAATATGGCAGATTAACTTGCTGTATTGACACAACAGTAAAACTATTTCAGCAATTATGTTGAAATGTGGTTTTCTGCAGTATAGTAACAGTTATTATTTTTTTTTTTTTATAAAAATGAACTTCTGGGAGAAATGTTTTTCATTATTATTTGATTCTAAAAATACAACACATTCATTCTTCTGATATATGATTAAAAGAATGAATTTGTAATTCTGTTTTATTAATGCATATTATACATATTTTCATGTTTCTGATTATGAAGAAATTTGGTAATTTATTAAATACTCATAAATTTCTGATCTCATTCAAATAAATGTTAAAAATTTTTGTAACTATATTAAATATATTTCATTTTGGATCATCCAGTTTTCTTTTGGATACAAGGAATCAAATTTTTAATTTTAAATCCACCTCTATTTACCTGTTCAGAAAATTCAATTTTTAATAATAATTTTATCATCATCATTTAGTTCCGGTTTCTTCTGTAGACAAAATAAGCTTTGTACTATAAAAAAATTCAATAAGTTTTTAGCCATAATGATCAAAAGATGACTTCCAATATCATCACTAATATTTAAAATAATTACTTTCAAAGTATTTGAAAAATATATTTTTCTATAAATTATTCTTACAATTTATTAATTTTCTTCTCTAATGTGGTTTCTCTGTATTTCAATAGTCAATGATTTCTTGTTTAAAATCAATGGGCCTCCAATTAAAAACAGTGTTTAAACATGATATCAAAAGTTTTTATATAATTGTATTTGCTTAATCACCAATACACTGCATTCCAAGCTAAGGAGCTTCTGAGCAGAAACTATTTGCTCAGAAGCCATTTCACAAGAGCTAACAACTAGACATCATCTGCAAATGGTAATTTAAATGTAATTGCTTTGTTTATTTGCATTTGCTATTTACTATAATATTCTGAAATTTATATTAAATAAGATGAAATAATCAAAAATTTTTAAAAATGTACAATCATTTAATAAAAATAAAATTGATCAATATTTCAAAATTGAAAATTCTTAAGTTATACTCCAAATAAACAGCACTTCAAGCAGAATGAATTGAAAATTCTTATCACTTATCCTTCATATTTTGAGTGTTTACCTTCAGAATTATTCTTATTAATTTCAAATGTATTATAAGAGATATGGAGGTAAAGTTGTGTTTAGTTCAAAAATATTTGTCCTACAATTTATTGAAACAGTTTTCTACATGTATTTTTAAATAATGATATTTTCATTATGTTTTTATTAATTTTTAAACTTCTTATGAATCCATGATTCACAAAATCTTATGTTCTTACATATCCTGACACTGTCAGATTAATAATAGTTAACTGTATTTTATTTTTTTAATTAAAATAATTTTTAATAATACTTAAAATAATTTTTGAACAATATACTGGTATAGTATACAAAAAATTAATAAATATTATTGTACCAATGAGTTTATATCTGATCAAACTTAAATAAAGTATGCATTGAAATGAAATATGTACACAATATTTGAAAATTCTTAATTATTATAAAGAAGATATTTGAGACTAAACAGTTTGAAATTAAACAATCATAATTTTGTTTGTGCACTAATATTTTTAATAACATTACAACAAAACACTCAAGTACACATCATATCTAATAGGATGACTTGGTGGACAAGACGATATACAATATCATTCATATTGGAGACCATGCTCGTTTTAGTAGTAATCTGTTGCCTATGTCAATAGGTGAGTATTTTTATTTTTTTTAGATGAAACTGAAATTTATTTTAATTTAAAACAACCAACAATCTTTATTAAAATTTAAGTTGCTGTAAATATTTTAACTAATGCTATAATTATAATTGATATATGTATATAAAGTTTATTAATATCATTTTCTTATAGGTAATGGGTTTGGATGGTCATCAGAACCTAATACAAGTAAGAGTCGATCTTTTAACTGCCGTTTTCTTATCAAGCCTCCTGACGACCAAGACGAGACCATGGAAGAGAAGCAGGCTCATGTTTCTCAATATGAAAACATGCAGGTCTCTGCACTATTATTACCCTTCACAGGAGAGAAGTCAGAGGGTATAGAAGGAGATGCAGGTAAACTCTCAGTCATGTAATTGTTAATTCTTTCATAGAAATGTAATATTTGATGTTTTAAAACACATTTGTGGAAATTGTTAGGTTTTTCTGTTTCTATTATAATTTCTAAGTAAAGAAATTTGTTCAATAATGATTTAAAGTTCAAAATATATTAATAAATATTATGTAGCTCTATAAAAAAAAAAATTTTTTTTCATATTTTCATTAAAAAATACATATAATGTACTCTATTTTCAGTCACTTCTTTATCATGTATTTGCAAATTTTTGAACTCAATTTTTGAATAAAATTTTTTAATGTATTTTATATAATTTTCTATAATGTATATTAAAGCATCTTTGATATAAATTTAAATATGTGCTATTTCAATCACAAATAATAATAATAATAATAATAATGTTTTATTTATATTCTTATTTACATTGTACTTGATTAGGCAATGCCTATGGCATGTTTATATGCCTGACAACAAAAATAAAAATTTAAGTATATAATAATAAAATTATCTTCAGTTTTATTACTAGTTTCATCTCTCTATTTTTGTCATCAAATTCTGTCTTAAAAATTACAGAATAAATGATATAAAAGTACTAATATGTTTTTTAAAAACTAATGATTTTACTGTTTACAATTCTAGGAAGTTTTGAAAAACAGTTAATTTTTAATTTTGATTAATTGATTTTTCTTAAGAATTTTGATGTGACAGTTTATTAAATCAAAATTAGTCGATCTGTTTTTATAAAATTTTATTATATGAAAACAATGTTCATATTTTTTTAGTAAAAATGAGAAATAACTTTATTACTTAATTATTACATAAAATATATATAAATGTTTAAAATTTTTAAATTTTTTATATATAATACTTTAATTAAGTTATTATATAAATGCATTTATATAATAACAACTTTTATTTTTCTTAATTTTTTTATTGACATAATATATATAACACAAGCCATCGTAAACTCGTAGGACTCGCGCTATGGTAGATTTATTTCAACAAGAAAATCGACTCCGTGTGGAGTGGGCATTACAGAAAGAAATTCCGAGAACATGGGAACATATATATATATATATATATATATATATATGATTTTTATTATGTGATTATCAAATATTTATGAATCAATATGAAAAAATTGCAATATCAATATGAAGTTCATTTAATAAGTCACACTTTATTGAAAGTTCAGATTATTGTTTTACAAAACATGATTTTGGAGGTTATGATAATTTAGAAATTAATTCAAAAGTTTATTTGGAAGGATTTTTGTTATTTTTACTAAAGAATTTTATTTGTAAAAATTATGGTGTCCATATTTAAATAATTAAATTTAAAATTTAATTAAAATTATAATAGATGAATGTCTGTTCATAAAAATGAAATTATTAGTTTATTATTATGAGACAGTTGATATTCAATATTATAGTTATATTCATTTTGTATATTATATTGTTTTTTGAGATCAGAATAATTCTACAAAATTTAGTTTTAATCCATTTTCTTTTAAGACTATCATAGCATGTTTAGCATTTTCTTAAAAAAATTAACAATAATTTTATGATTATGTTTAATATGATTACATATTAAATATAATTATAAAAACATGATTTAAAAATTTTTTTTGATATTTCTGTATTTTTCAGATTTTTCTGTAGATCTAAAAAAATATGTTAATTTTTCACTTTTTTCATTATTTAGAAATATTTTTTCCTTCTGATTAGAATTTCTAATTATGAGTTAAAATAACAGAAAATTTCCAAATATAAAAGCAGAACTCCTTTCAATAGGTTTTCTTAATTGCAATGAAAGTGTGTATAAATTATTACAAAATAAATAATATTATGAATCATGAATATTTGTATAATATAAAAGTTTAAGAAGATTTGATCAAATGAGTAAAGAAAATTTTTAAAGCTTGTCTGGATGATATCAGAATTGTTTGAATAAATTCAGAAATAGTGTTGTTTATAAAATCGTGCAGTAGAAATATCCAAATGAAATCATTTTAAACAATAGAAAATTTGTAACTATTGTCCTAGTTTATTACAGAGATTTATCATTACAGACTATTCTAATTATTAATTTGTAGGAATAAACAAATTTTTATTAATTTTTATTTTTAAGCAAATTTCCACAATGTAAATTAAAAGTTACAATATAACTTTTAATGAAATTAAAAGTTACATTGTAAAAATACAGAATCTATATTTAATAATTAAGTTTAAAATTTCTTTTTAAAATATAAAACAGATGAATGTCTATTAATAAAAATGTAATTATCAGTTTTTCTATATAAGCAAATTTCCACAAAGTAACTTTTAATTTCATTATGTTAATAATTTATAAAAATGATGTAAATTAAAAAAATGTCTCATAAACAGGCCTAATATTTTCTGTAATATTTTGATAAAATAAAATTTTTTGCTGGAATCTTATTTGTTCTATCCTTTGTTTATTTGAATCACTTCATTATTTAAATTTACATATCATAGGAGTTAATTATGAAATTTATTAATTCATTTGTTTTTGTCAACATTAAAAAACAATTTATATAACAAATACATTTAAATCAAATCATTTACATTTGCTCATTAATATCAGCATTTAGTTTGTTCTTATTGATATATATCAAAAATTTATGGATTTTATATTTCATATATAAAAATAATAATAAATTATTTTTATAAAATAAATTTATTTTTCTTTCCAGAAGTTCAAACTCGTTTACTTTGTGTTGCGCGCCGTATACCACATAATGAAAAAAGTCCAAATTCTGTAGGAGTAGAACAATTTACAACAAGACTAGATTTAACTGGGAAAATTTTGGCGATTGATACAAGGTTTGTTTATATTGAATATTTATAGATTATAAATTATGATTTAGAAAAGTGCATAAATTTATTAAAATTATTTCTTTTAGTGGTGTTTCTTCAACCTACAGTCAGTATTTGAATAAAGACCTTGTAGGAAGAATTGTTCAAGAACTTTGCCATCCCTTGGATTTGACAAAAATTAATCATCATTTGAAAGAAAGTAAAGATGATTATTATTAATAATTATTATTATTATTATTATTATGTTATAGTGGCTGCCTGGCCGCCAACTATGGGTCGAGAATTGAATGGATAGTCCGATTTGCAATTAAGCATTGCAGCTTTATTGAATCGGCAAATTAGTTCCAGATAGAACTAGTTAGCTAAGTTAATGAACCAATGAGAAATTTTTAACAAGTTTTCTATTTGTTTACTAGCAGAATATGACAGCAAAAGATAACAAAAACAAATTTTTTCACAAGTTTTATTTTAAATAAAGAAATCAGGTAATAAACAAAAGAAAATAAATAATATGGGTAGCACAGAGGTATAATAGGCAAATAATAGCTAATGGCAAAAAAGCCCATGTTTCTGGTGATTCACCACTTCAAAGCCAAGTGACTGTTCTTGGACTGCTCCTTGTCCAGTTTTACTCGAAAATTAAGGGTAATTTGTTAATTGACATCATAAAAGGAGGCGGAGCGAAAATAATTTGACATCATAAAAGGGGACGGACCTTTGTTAGTAAGACTGGTCTATGATGCATTAATCAAATATTTGCTCACACTAAGTGTAAAACGGTATCATTTTTAAAATTAATCGAATATTTGCTCGCACTAACTGAAAAATGGTATCAATTTTAAAAGAGGCGAAGCTTTGTTAGTAAGACTGGTCTATGCTTACAACTCGCATTTGACATCATTAAAGGGGACGGACCTTTGTTAGTAAGACTGGTCTATGCTTACAACTCACATTAATGAAAATTTGCTCGCACTAACTGAAAAACGGTATCATTTTTATAAGTCGCCGAGCTTTGTTAGTAAGACTGGTCTATGCTTACAACTCGCATTAATCGACAGCTTTGTTAGTAAGACTGGTCTATGCTTACAACTCGCATTAATCGAATAAATGGACCTTTGTTAGTAAAACTGGTCTATGCTTACAACTCGCATTAATCGAATATTTGCTCGCACTAAGTGAAAAACGGTATCATTTTTATAAGTCGCACTAATCGAATATCGTAACTGAAAAACGGTATCAATTTTATAAGTTGAGATCGGAAGAGCGTCGTGTAGGGTCTATGCTTACAACTCGCATTAATCGAATATTTGCTCGCACTAACTAGTCTATGCTTACAACTCACATTAATCGAATATTTGCTCGCACTAACTGAATCTATGCTTACAACTCGCATTAATCGAATATTTGCTCGCACTAACTGAAAAAAAAGGTATCATTTTTATAAGTCGTGCTAATCGAATATTGCATTATTTGAACTCGCATTAATCGAGGCCTACCTGTATATGATTTCATAAAACTGAACTTAAGTAAAAAATTTTTGAAATTTTTTTCTTGTTTTGAGATATAGAGCACAAAAATTTATTGTATTTGCAAGATACATGTCCTAACATGTTGGTTTACAACATTTAAAAGATCATATTACTTTATTTATGTTTGGTATATTGCTTATTGAACTTAAGTATCATATTACTGTTTTTTTTTTTTTTTCTTATTTTATGCCCTTTTTCAATCTGGGAGATTACTAAGGAGTGGAGCCAGTTCCAATCACAAGCTGAACCCATATCTGTGGAGGGGGGCCAGAAGATGAAGGATGGGGATCGCCAGGCTGAGCCATGCATCCCAAAAAAACTTTTCAGGAGATATCAGACCTGGAACCTGAATCATCTGGATCCTCCTGCATGGCACACTGACAGCATTATCACTCAGCCATCTGGATGCCATCATATTACTAGTATGATGTCATACTATGTAGTGCTTACTCACTTTCAATCAGAGAGTAATATGGCATTTTAATGTTTAAGTGTAATCACAGTAGTCTATTAGCTTGGATAGTTTTTGCTTCAGAATTTTTGTTAAAAAATCATTTTTCCAACTTCCACAAAATATTTATTCATATTTAAATCTAATTTTTTAATATAATTTTGTGATGCTTTAATATTAATTAAATTACTATTATTTATAGAATAAAATCTACAATAGAAGTCATTGGCTTTTGCCAAAATCCTCCAAATGTTCAGTTCTAGGATAAAAATAAGTTTTTGTTTTTCAATAGAGGAATGTGAAAGAGAAGAAAAATCTTTCTTAGTCATAAATTTTTTTTCAATGTAATAATTTATAATCAAACTGGCTGACCAGCCAGTTTGACCATTTTTTTTCGATTGTTCAATAATCAAACTGGCTGACCAGACTTTGAAACAAGAATGAAAGATCAATTTTTTAGATATTGATCAAAATAGCTCAACATTTTGCAAATAAATTTTCAGAAACACATTTAATTTTTTGCATTTTCCAGGGTTTGATTATGACATATATACATATTGAAATTTTGTTCTTCAGTTTCTAATAAATATACAGGTATTCCTCTTATAACATGGTAGATAGGTTTCTAAAAAACACAGTGTTGTGTGAAACCATGTTTTATGAGATCTGGAGCAATACAAAAGGGAGGGAAAGGATCTTTCTTAGTCATAAATTTTTTTTCGATGTAATAATCAATAATCAAACTGGCTGACCAGCCAGTTTGACCATTTTTTTTCGATTGTTCAATAATCAAACTGGCTGACCAGACTTTGAAACAAGAATGAAAGATCAATTTTTTAGATATTGATCAAAATAGCTCAACATTTTGCAAATAAATTTTCAGGAACACATTTAATTTTTTGCAGTTTACAGGGTTTGATTATGACATATATACATATTGAAATTTTGTTCTTCAGTTTCTAATAAATATACAGGTATTCCTCTTATAACATGGTAGATAGGTTTCTAAAAAACACAGTGTTGTGTGAAACCATGTTTTATGAGATCTGGAGCAATACAAAAGGGAGGGAAAGGGAGGTATGTCTCAAAACCAATTAAAAATAAATAAATTTCTTTAATTCCACATAAGATACAGTCGGTTCTCGCTATTCGCGATAGTTACGTTCCATAAATTCTTCGCGAATAGTGAACCATTGCACCTATGGGAAATATAGAGTTAGGTTCCTGAGAACCCTTCTTTCCAATATTTTCATACTTAGTTTATGTGTGTTTTCCTGTTTACAGACACCTTATTCAACACTTCTTTCCAATATTTTCATACTTAGTTTATGTGTGTTTTCCTGTTTACAGACACCTTATTTAATTTGTATTACATTACTTATAAATAATTACAGTATATGCAGTGAATAACACTATATACAGTAATCTTTATTTAATTTTTTTAAAACATTAACTATGTAGTAAATAATATCTTATTTTTGATTAATAGTTTTTTGATGGTGCAAGATGTTTGATGTGACAACTGACACATTGTCTTTCTGAACTGTGCTGAAAAACTGCGTCAGCCTTGTCTGCGTCACTTTTTGCCTCAGATCTTCTAAAATTTTGGCATAAGGAGCAAATGTGCAGGTAGTTAGGTGCCTAAATTTGAGGCTGCATTCAAGCATAGTGTCACATTCTTTTATGGGACCTGTGGACGATATGAACAGGTTTTTGGCCTACCTGCAGTCTGTGGAGTGAGCGAGGATAGGTAATGAGAAATTTTCCGGCAAACCGATTCAGACTACATTTGTTAACAAACAACTTCCTTTCTCCCTCTCTCTCCAGAAAGAAAGAGAAAGGGTGTACATTGGTAACAGCATTTTCGTCGCTCAGTGGGAGTCCGCGAATAAGCGCGAAAGCTCAGCGAATAACGATTTTGTGGTTACAAATAAATTTTCATTTTCACCGCTCAGCAGAGTCCGCAAATAACGATTTTGTGGTTACAAATAAATTTTCGCGAATAGTCGAATACGGAATCCGCGAATAACAAGAATTGACTGTACTTAATTTTTATTAAGAATATTATTAACATAAAAAAAAAGAAAGCAAAAATATATACATAAGACCCTAAAAAAACAATATGTGTAAAACAAAAGGAAAGAAAAAGTATACAGACTATATAACATTCATTTAATAATAATATTTTCCTTACCACTATTTAGTTAAAGCTAGAACTTTTTTCTTTAACAATATCAACTTCAGTTTCTGAACTTTCTTCTGCATTTAAAGTTTTATATTCTGCTCTCTTTACAAAATCTGTAATCTAACCTGCTACAACCCACTAGAAAACAATTGTTCCTTAACATACATCGAAAAAAAATTTATGACTAAGAAAGTTTTTCTTCTCTTTCACATTCCTCTATTGAAGAATCATTGAAAAAAAATTTATGACTAAGAAAGTTTTTCTTCTCTTTCACATTCCTCTATTGAAGAACAAAAACTTATTTTTATCCTAGAACTGAACATTTGGAACACAAAACAATTGTCACCAATTAACTCAATTTCAAATTGAAATTGAAAATACTGCATATCATCCATCTCTAAACAACATAAACAGGAAATTGATACACTGCCTGAACAATATATGAGAGATACACCTTAGCACAGGTGTTCTATGTTTTATGTATAGCTGAAGAGGATTTTATTATTAAAAACCTGAACAATATATAAGAGATAATATATAACAACAATATATAACAACACCTTAGCACAGGTGTTCTATGTTTTATGTATAGCTGAAGAGGATTTTATTATTAAAAAATCGAAAGCGCTACTGCTTTTTAAATGATGATTTTTGTTGTTTTTTTTCTTGACCCTGCCTAAGTGGTAAGGTGTATCTCTTATCTTCCATCTCACAGCAAAATAGCAAAATTGTATTTAAGACTAATTTTAGCAAAGTATTTTCCTAATGATTTGCAATTTACATATGTATCCTTCCATCTCACAGCAAAATAGTATTTAAGACTAATTTTAGCAAAGTATTTTCCTAATGATTTGCAATTTACATATGTATGGTGTGTCCATAATGTGGATTTACCAAAATTAATGAAATATTGTGTTATAGGAGAGTAAATGTAATTTTCTAAAAACCATGTTGAAGAAGTACTATGTTTATACAGTATTTCTATATAGATATTTATATCTATATCTTCTATTTAGATATCAAACAAATTAAGAAAAACTACTTTAAGAATAATATACAATATAAGAATTTATATTAATGAATTAATTACAACATAGAATGAAAATAAAAAATAACTAACTCATCCAATGTTATCTCGTTCCCATAATGTTGCTGATGGTAACCATCTTGTATAAGCTGTCTTACAACATTTGATACAGTTGTTAATAAAGTATTGACTCGTGCATAGCGTGGCAGCTGAACTATAAAATTCTTAAAAATTTAATATTAATCAAATAAATTAAATAAATAAATAGAAATTTTTATACCTTGTTCTGTTAACTGGCTTTTTATTAATTCTTCAGCAGATTTAACATTTTTTTCTTTGAGATATTTCGTCAATGCTTCTGTTAATTTTTGTTTATAATTCAAAATTACTTTTACTGGTAAGCTATCTCCGGGTAATGACTTCTTCCCAAATAACAAATCATAAATCAAAACCCATGCGAGATAAACATCAAATTTTTGTTCTTGTTCAAACAATTTAATTTCTTCTACAAGATAGGTTATGATAGTTTTATATTTTATCGACTGATAAACAAGAGCATATAATATTTTCAACTGAAAATTAATATATAAAATTTATTAGTTTATTACGTTTTCTACTTTCAAATACTGAAAAGAAAATCTAAATTTAATTTTGTTGCTACAATTATCGAAATATAATATCCATTTTAATATATAATTAGTGATATGTAACCTTTTATTCAACATTATTGTAATGTTATTTAATTTACTTACATGGAACGGACGACGTTCAGATGCATTGGCATACACAAGATTCTTAATACTTCCTGTTTTTTCATCTATCCCTCTTAAAACTTTAGCAACTTCTTTATAAATTCTTGGGATATGTAACGCTTTTGAACAAAAATTCTTTGATTTATTTTGAAAATGTTTCTTTCCACGTGTTTTCCTGAAATCAGCCATCTTAAATACAAAGTAAAACACAAGTCACTGTTGCCAGATTAAATTCTGATAAATTTAAGTTTTCTACATCCGGATTCGACTGTTCAGAGTTAAGGAAGAAATAACTCCCTGGCTAATCACTGATCGAATATCTTCCATGGAATAATATGAAGAAAAATTTCGTTTATTCAGTTTTAAAGGTTAATTCGTATACCAAAGTAACTTAAAAAGGTTGGCGATAAAGAGCAGCGTGTGAAGAAAGAAAAATATAGGAAGAATCTCGGAAATATTTTCGTTGGAATTAAAACTTAATATAATTAACTCTCAAGTACAATGATTAAATAAATGTCATCATTATATATCTATAAAGAAAAAACTATATGAAGATGACAGTCATCTATAACTATGGCGACTCGAGATTAAGAATGAGAACGTAATATCCATAATAAAGAATGTCAAAATGATATATCTGAATTTCTTTCATGGAAACAAAGAAGGCATAAATGAAAAGGATGAAAGAATTTCATTTAATTTATTGAGTGGGAAACGCTAAAAGAATAAATATTAGGGGAAAGAAAGCTAAATTGTACCGTAAGTTAAATCGTATCACTACTGTTTTTCCTAAATGAATTATAATTTTTTTATGTGGCAATATTATTCTGTTGTATCCTACACAACGATCTAAATACATACTGGATGGATGTTAGAAACGCGAAGCCGGTTCTTCGTGTTGTTGTGGAGATACTTTCGCGAACATACTCGTACATTCGAAGCAATAGTAAATTGACTCTAAGAGAACAGATATGGGTCTTCTTGAAAAACAAATTTTCCAACCCAAATGGCATTTTACCTGATTGTACAAACTCCAGTGAAAATGACTTATACAAACTTAAATATGATAGTCGAGCAAACGGAAATTTAAAAATTTTCATATCGTATATGCAATATATATACTTTTGTGTATATGATATGAATATACATTTGTAATAATTTTATTATTTTTTTGTCCTACTATGAAATTATTTCTATAAGTTAAAAATAAATATTATATTTATTTTTAACTTATGGTTCAAGTTGTTTTTATTTGAATAGCTCCAGATCAAATAAAGTTTAGATGAGCACCTTTAAAATTAAAAATTAAAAAAAATTTATTCAAATAAGTTTTAATTGTTATACCTAAAATTTTTTCTAAACAAATTTCTTACTAATAAATTTTTTTCACTTATTATTAGTTTCCCCAAATTCATGAAATTACTTTGTATATACAAATAGTATATACAAAGCAAGAAATATACAATATATACAAGAAATATATACAATATATACAAGAAATGCTAACTTTTTCTCTTTCCCGGAAAAAGTTAGCATTTCTTGATAACTTTCCTGCAAATAACCGATAAATTAATTATATGAAAGGCATGGAAACTAAGTGGAATGAGATACTAGAGACATTTGGCTGGAGTGACAATGTATGATTATATTTCGCATATATATCGAACTATACAATCGTAGTATAAAAAAAAAAATATTAATTTTTCCAAAAAAATATTTTCCATATAAGGAAACGAAGCGTAGAATTCGACAGAAATCTAATAGATGTTCCTGTCTACTTCGATCACGTCACTGTGATGACGTTATGACGACTTAATGTAATTTCCATAAATATATTGCAATAATAAAGCCTTTCAATGACGTAACAATTTGTAGTTGGTATGAATGCAACTATCGATTTATTTGAATACTCAAAAAATATTTTCAGAATATTAGTTAATAAAACACTATTTTTGCAGATTCCAATGTAAATATAAACAGAAAAAATTTCCCCACGTTCCAAAAGTTGTAAAATAAAATCGATTCATTCACAATTTCTTTTGGTGTTTCATTAAAAGTTAGATGTTCGAAGACTGTGGTGTAAAAGCCCAGTCATAATGGTAAATCTAAACCATTATTCTTAGTTTATTACCTTTCCGTGATTTCGTTTGCTCAACGCGAGAGCTTGATGGGGGTGCAATCAGCTCGTATCCATCACTGTGAAGAAATAAATTTAACTTTACTTAACATCCCGCATTAAAAATATTTATTTTTAGTCTAAACAGAAAGTACAAAGTATAATCAACTATACAATCGTAGTATAAAAAAATATTAATTTTTCCAAAAAAATATTTTCCATATAAGGAAACGAAGCGTAGAATTCGACAGAAATCTAATAGATGTTCCTGTCTACTTCGATCACGTCACTGTGATGACGACTTAATGTAATTTCCATAAATATATTGCAATAATAAAGCCTTTCAACGATGTAACAATTTCTAGCTGGTATGAACGCAACTATTGATTTATTTGAATACTCAAAAAATATTTTCAGAATATTAGTTAATAAAACACTATTTTTTGCAGATTCCAATGTAAATATAAATAGAAATTTTTTCCCACTTTCCAAAAGATGTAAAATAAAATCGGTTCATTCACAATTTCTTTGGGTGGATCTATAAAAGTTAGATGTTCGAAGGCTGTGGTATAAAAGCCCAGCCATAATGGTAAATCTAAACCATTATTCTTGGTTTATTCCGTGATTTCGTTTTGCTCAACGCGAGGGCTTGATGGGGGTGCAATCAGCTCGTATCAAGCCCAGCCATAATGGTAAATCTAAACCATTATTCTTGGTTTATTACCTTTCCGTGATTTCGTTTTGCTCAACGCGAGGGCTTGATGGGGGTGCAATCAGCTCGTATCCAGCACTGTCAAGAAATAAATTTAACTTTACGTAACATCCCGCATTAAAAATATTTATTTTTAGTCTAAACAGAAAGTACAAAGTATAATCAATTTAATGTTCATCGATGTTACATCCCCACCAATTAATATATGCGATCCGTTTATTTTTCGGGTAAGAAACACTTTAATTCCTTATCGGCTGTGTTTAGAAACGCCCATAGGAAAACAATGGAGGAGGAGTGCCTGGTGCAAATTTGACCAGTTAGTGGAACCGTCTGGCAATCATTCCATATCTTTTTCCACGCGTTTTCCTCTATTTCCAGTCCGATATCCCTCAATAATTTCCGCGCCTGAAATAAATTTATTAAACGTAAATTAATGGAAATGAAATATTTGAAGCTGTCTGGCATATTTACCTCGGCTGCAGAACGCGGTTTTTGCAACTGAATCTGCGAGATGCCCATCCTGTAAAAAGAGGAAAGATGCAGCAAATCGGCGGCAGTTCCCTCTCCTCCATAATTAATAGTGTCGCCTAACTTGCGAAAAGAAGGTAAAGACAGATCTAATCTAATAGTAGGCACCCCGGCTGTCTTGGGTAATTTCCGATCTGTTAGGCGGCAATCATTCCATATCTTTTTCCACGCGTTTTCATCTATTTCCAGTCCGATATCCCTCAATAATTTCCGCGCCTGAAATAAATTTATTAAACGTAAATTAATGGAAATGAAATATTTGAAGCTGTCTGGCATATTTACCTCGGTTGCAGAACGCGGTTTTTGCAATTGAATCTGCGAGATGCCCATCCTGTAAAAAGAGGAAAGATGCAGCAAATCGGCGGCAGTTCCCTCTCCTCCATAATTAATAGTGTCGCCTAATTTGCGATAGGAAGGCAAAGACAGATCTAATCTAATAGTAGGCACCCCGGCTGTCTTGGGTAATTTCCAATCTATTTTAAGAAAAAAGGCATTCTTAAATAAAATAAAGAATAATTTAAATAAAAAAGATTCCGTTTATCCCACCTGTAGCTGATGACCCGATTTCGGAAGTCACGGTGTGGAATCTGGAATTTAACTCCTGTCTGTTTTCTTCGGAATTACCCCAATCTCGCCAGTTCTCGTTCTCTTCGGATCGTGTAATATTTAGAGATACAATCGAAAATAAAACAACAATAAACATCATTTTACCTCTGCTTTCGGCAGTCAATTCTGGAGGAAAATAGAAGTTTCTCCAATCCAAATAACGAAAGAACTGGTCTAAGTCGACGCTTCCTTCTGAATCCACCAGATTGCAACCGATTAGTAAAGCTGTTAAATCCGGTCCACGGAGAGGTAATTCTATTTTTTGGCACAATCGCTTCAACTGGGTCACTGGTATTCGGCCGGAGCCGTGCTGCCGAGCGTCGATATTATAAAGCAACCGTTGCAAGAATTATTCAATATTTTCCGAAACTTACCCGATCAACACCTAGCAATTGATTCATTAGATCCTCCAAGCGGAAGTTAGACTTCTTCAGCCGACCATGGATAGCCAACAGCATACGGCGCACTTGAGGAAGCTGAGGTCGATTAACGCTTCCTTCGGAATCCACCAGATTGCAACCGATTAGTAAAGCTGTTAAATCGGGTCCACGGAGGGGTAATTCTATTTTTTGGCACAATCGCTTCAACTGTGCCACTGGTATTCGGCCGGAGCCGTGCTGCCGAGCGTCGATATTATAAAGCAACCGTTGCAAGAATTATTCAATATTTTCCGAAACTTACCCGATCAGCACCTAGCAATTGATCCATTAGATCTTCCAAGCGGAAGTTAGAATTCTTCAGCCGACCATGGATAGCCAACAGCATACGGCGCACTTGAGGAAGCTGAGGTCGAAACGTATTCTGCCAGAAGACAGCTCGTTGAACATTAGACGAACATTCTCCGAGTCGAGAAGGTGGACCAAATATAAAACCACCAGGAAGAAATTCCGGACGACTGAAAATAATTTCTGATTAATATTGTCAACATTAAAATAAAAAATGGACATACCGATCTGGAGCCTTCCCCGTTTCTTCGTCGGAAATCTAACTGGCTGGACACGATAATCGCTTTACAGCCATCCGGGTCCTCTCCTCCTTTCAACAGTAATCTAGTTGCTCGACCCGTCCAGTCGGCACCAGTCTGATGTCCATAGATCCGATTATAGCCCGATTTTTCCGAATGATAGTTCCTATTTCTGTTAACAATCGTTTTGATATAGTCATAATGGTTAATCTTTAACATTTTCACAGATGAGTTGACACAGATATGATACTGTCGTAGACTCTATTGTATACAAGAAACGAACGAAACGCCTCTATGGAGAGTAGTACTCGAAATGAACTCGACTATTAATAAAAGTGATGTCTTAATCTATTGAAAATTTTAAAAGATTTTTGTAATAATACTGCCATAAGATTCGTAGAAACAATAATAACCGACTTTTCACTATCTACAACAAAAGTGAAATGAGTAACGCCAAGTACTGACAATAGTGGTAGCACCTTCGAATAAGCGAAGTGTCCCATCTGGGGTAGCCTAAGGCCCTCTGCACACGGAGCGTATCGTCATAGACGCGTACAAGATTCGACTCGCAAGTTCTAACTGGCTGGACACGATATTCGTTTTACACGCATCCCCGTCCTCTCCTCCTCGCAACAGTAATCTAGTAACTCGACCCGTCCAATCGGCACCAGTCTGACATCCAAAGATCCGATTATAGCCCGATTTTTCCGAATGATAGTTCCTATTTCTGTTAACAATCGTTTTGATATAGTCATAATATCTTTATTTGAATGGTTAATCTTTAACGTTTTCACAGATTAGTTGAGACAGCTAGGACACTCTCATAGACTCTATTGTATACAAGAAACGAACGAAGCGCCTCTATTATGGAGAGTACTTCGAATGAACTCAACTATTAATAAAAATGATGTCATAATATATTGAAAATTTTAAAAGTTTTTTGTAATAAAACTACCATAAGATTTGCAGAAACAATAATAACCGACCTTTCACTATCTACAACAAAAGTGAAATGAGTAACGCCAGGTACTGCCAATAGTGGCAGCACCTTCGAATAAGCGAAGTGTCCCATCTGTATCAACTAATCTGTGAACGTTTTAAACGTATATTTTAGAACTAATTGTAAACAATTGCTGGCCGCGGTGGAAAAGTGCTAAGCTTCTATTCTGAAAGATCCGGGCTCAATTCCTGGATCCCACATTAGATCTTAGCTTCAAATAAATTCTGAATTGATTTTGAATTTACAAAATATTAAATCGACTATTGGAAAAAAATCAATGACCGATTCGTCGATATTATACTCCGTCTCAACCTCAACTGATAGTGACGTCAGAAAAGACGTCATTAACCGGCGTTTTAAACGTATATTTTAGAACTAATTGTAAACAATTGCTGGCCGCGGTGGAAAAGTGCTAAGCTTCTATTCTGAAAGATCCGGGCTCAATTCCTGGATCCCACATTAGATCTTAGCTTCAAATAAATTCTGAATTGATTTTGAATTTACAAAATATTAAATCGTCTATTGGAAAAAATCAATGACCGATTCGTCGATATTAGTTAAACTAATTTATTTGACTAACAATTAGCAAAAAATTACCTAAAATCGGATGGTTCCGTCCCGCGGTCCACGTCTATCAAACAAGCTTCTACACCGTTTCCTGTAAAGTACTGCCGTATTAGTTTTATTTTTTAAACAAATTCCATGTAAAATCGTTACCTTTAAAGGTTGGACGTCCGAAACGCCACGATTCGATATTCAAATGACCAGGTAATTTAGGCGGCGGAGCTCGGCCCAAAGGATGACGACCATATTTTAATTCTTTGATTTCCCGTAGATGATAGGCGAACTGATTCTCGGGTTCGGGATTAATTAAGCCCGCTATCTATCAAATTAAAAGAACTTTTGAGATGGAGGAAATAGAAAAAACAACCAAAAAATCAAACCCTGTTGTGCGAATAATACATTTAGATGAAGAATGCAATCTCTGAAAATTTAGGATCAGAATTGTAGTAATAATTTCTTCTGAAATTCAGATTGTTCTGTTCGGGTGAACCGTGACTACATCTATTGTTCTGTTCGGGTGAACCGTGACTACATCGTACGAGCGGAACAAAATCAGAATTTGAAAAAATGACATAGGACCATAACGGTACTGATTTTCGCACCTCGATTCTTTGCTATGTAATCTTTCGTATAGTTTCGTTACGATATAGAATCAGAACATTTCGATAAATCGATCAAATTACGAATTTAATTCATTTATTCCATTCGAAAAATCGTTTCTAAATATTCAAATATAAAATAATTCGATATAATATTTTGATAGTAATAACATATCAATTTAATTTAAATTACATAATTGTAAATTAAAAGTAGTCGGCCGTATGGCCGCGTGGTAAAGTTATGGCTTATCGCTCTGGAGGATCCAGGTTCAAATCCGGATCCCACATCTCCAGTTTTTCAGGAGGGATCCGGACCCGGCTCGTTGAACCCCATCCTTCAGCCATCCGGTTGACCCCATCTTGGGTGTTGGTCAGCTTGTGATAGGCTCTACAAGTGGCCGCAGCCAGATAAAGAATATCCCACTAGGATATGGTGGTTAACCTAACCTAACCGTAAACTAAAACTCGATTTACACAAGTTTGCTTTATTTCTAATACCCTTAACTCATCCCGAACCAATCCGCATCCTATTTTCGGCAGCGATAGTGTCTTCCCTTTATATTTATAGTCACTTATTTTATGAAAAAACCTATAGCCCGTTCGAAGAATTGTCGCAAATTAAGCCTCTCCGACTCACCTCCATATTGTTACTTCGTGAATTTTGTAATAAATAATTGTGATTAGCGCTAGAGGGCACTCGGAGTATAACATTAATATATTTTCGGCGCAATCGCCAATTTTTTTGCCGAAAATATATTAATGTTAAAGAAAATAAGAAAACGCCTATCGTATGGAATGTTCATTGATTAAATTTCATCCAATGAAAAAAGTCTGAAGTAATAGTGAGCATATAGATTCAAATCACTTTTCTACAATCGGAATTGTCTGCAATAATTATTTCAATAGACATTAATACAGTTTAAGAACAGAAAATATGCATATGTGTTTATTTATAATCTAAACAAATATATAAAAATATCCAATAATATTCTTTAAACATAGAAAGATGTAATTGCTAGACTGATGTAATAATAAAAATATATTTTTAGTTATCCAAAATTTTCATAGATCTGCAGCTGGCTTTGATGCTTTCTATCAGTCGTAAAACGCCATGCGAATGGATCATGCCATGTGACGTTTATTGATACTTACCAAATGCACAGATGAGTTTTTGTCTTTAGGAAGTTTACTTTTAAACCAGTTTGTCGAGATCGATAAATCGATCACACCGTTATACTATTTTGCACTTTTTATTAAAAATCCAAAATTATATTTTGAATGATCTCGATTGACTTGTTACATTTAAACATAATATAAAATAATTATTAAAAGTATTAATATAAAGTAATTGGTATATTATGGAATAGAAAGATTATATGGAATAGCATGGTCTCTCATAGAGGAGGCGGTGTTATGAAACTGTAATAATGCAGGTTAGGTTAGATATGTTAAGCCGCCATATCTCAGGAGGGATATACTTTATCTGGTGGCGGCCACGTATAGAACCCCTGATAGGAGTCAATAGATTGCTGAAGGATGAGATTCAACAGGCCGGGACCCCTTCTGAAAAACTGGAGGTATGGGACCCGGAATTGAACCCGGTCTCAAGGGTAATAAGCTACAGCTTTACCACGCGGCCATCCGTCTGACGTAGTAATACAGAATTCTTATATTAAGTGACGACATACTTTGGCCTCAGTTTCAGTTTTCTCGTTGGGAAGCGTGACGGTTTAAAGTAGAGAACGTGTTTTCATCAAATATAAAAATTTTTGCGCCATCTGAAATCATCGGATCTGCGAAGGTTTGGGATAATTATTTTCTGAATATCTTATGAGTATTTAGGAAGCCTTCTTTAGAATATTTAGGAAGGGTAATACGGGTGATAAGATGCACCCTATATATTTATATAATTTACATAATTACTGCAATAATTATAATCTTCAATATTAAACATTTATAAAAGTTTATATGTAAAACTAAAAGATGCAATATTTTTATCATAACAATCGTTTAATTTATAGGAAATTACGTAAGAAGAAATAAAAAAAAATCAACCAACTTTGAAAAGAAAGATATGAATCGAAGAGAAATAAAATTATGAATAATTGTCCGATATCTCTTGTAAGAATTGGAAAAATAAAAAATTGGTCAATAAAGTACTTTCTAAAATCAAAAATTTAATTTAAAGTAATAACATTTTCTAAGAGAAACATATACAGTATTTAATGAATGATATGCTAATTTTGTCTGCTCAGTTGAATGAAAGAAGTAACCGAAATTAAATTACTAAATTCAATTGTTAGAAAACAGAAAATTAAAAAAAAATCAGTCATGAAACTACGAAAATACAAAACTTTATTCGGATTATGAAAATAAAGTAAGCGGTAAGAGTTCAGCTAGAGGAGATGCAAGGGAGTAATTACATCCCCTGATACTTGCATTTGTATTGTGATTTGTTCTGTGATTTAATGTAATTATTATTTATATAATAGCTTTGATGGGTATATAAACCAATTCTATTCAATAAAATATACTGTATAACATATAATTTTATGTATTTTTTTGCATTTTATTCAAACAACATTCGATATTTTTTAATTTTTCTATTTACAACCCCTTACTAAATTTCTGGTAAGAGTAGCTGAAGCTTTTGTGAAGAAAATCATTTTAAATAAGATTTGTTTATTCAAATATGTACAAAGATATTTGAAAAAGATTATTAAACAAGAAATATCCGCTTGTTGTAATAGCTATTCTTCGTGTTTTCGTATTTGTTCACACCAATCGTATGAATGGCGTGATAAAGATACAATAATATGACGTCAGACCTTTATGGGTATTAGTCACTAGCCGATGTCCGGGGGTGCTAAACTTTCCTATGGAGAAGTGAAATCAAATCATCTCGAGGTCTCGTTCCTCTGATTTTTCCAAAATCCACCATTCTGCCTTTCTTTCTTCCAGTTATTCCTAAATTCCAAGATCCTTATGGTAGCAATAAAAAAGGTCCTTCTCTTAGTAACCTCTTGTTGAAATAGTTTAATAATATTTGCAGAAAATGCATTAGCTAATTTGTGAATAGAACAGGTCCTACCTATAGGCAGACTAGACACCGCCTATGGCTCCAAAATTGAAGATTATTTGATATATTATACTACTGATTAGGCCAAATATTTTATTTTGTTTTTCTGTTTGGGGCGCTAAAAATTCTTGGTCCGGCGTTGCTGGTAAATACACCAAAAAATGAATTTTTAGAAAAATAAATAAATTATATTAAATAAGGGTGTGATACAAAAACTTCTTACTTCCTTTCACATTTCAGTTTAAAGGAAATGACTTATCGAAAGTTTGCGGCATGATAATTTAATTGGTTGCCGTTCTAGTGTTTTATTTTATTTATTTATCATCAATATCTTACTTCCTTTCACATTTCAGTTTAAAGGAATGTTTGCGGCATGATAATTTAATTGGTTGCCGTTCTAGTGTTTTATTTTATTTATTTATTATTAAGGATGTAGATTAAAGTTTGTATGAAGTATAAAAATGGGAATTTAATTAGGCTAGTCTACCAAAAATATTTCTGCTCTAAAATTAATTTTCATAAAATCTTTTTCCATTTTAAATTTTAAAAAGATTTTGTGATGAGTGTGATCGATTTCCCATTATTATGTAGTTATTGCTATTTCGGAGATTGTTTTAATTTGTCTACATATAAGCTATATCCTTCTGAAAACCCTTATACTGGTACTATGAAACGTGGAAATTTTACTTCGGTATGAAATATTTTCGTTCCTTCTATGTTTCGGAATGCGTGTTTATCTCTTATTTAAAAAAACGAAATATATTTTATTCTTTTAGAAAGTCGACATCGATACTTTGACATCCGAATATAAAGTGATTCGATCGTTAACTGGATTGTCAAAATTTATGGGGATGGATGCAGTCAGTTATTTGAAAATGAAATACAACATTTGGAGTTTTGCTCTTGATCCACACTTAATCAAAATTCAATTATATCCAACAAACATGGACAAAGTAATTCGTATTGGCGTAAGGATAAGTCTAAAGGCGGTAAGAATGCAACTAATAATTTTCTATTTTCCGAACCTTCTTAAAATTATTGTTTCATCTACTTTAAATACATTAAAACAATAATTAAGAAAAAAATTATATATTTCATAATATTATTATTATTTTCTTTAGATTAAAACCAAACAATAATGAACATTTAACGTAATTACTTGCGTTTGGCGAAAGTAACCTCTTTTTTATTTAGTAATTTTTATTGTACAAAAAGTTGTTACAGTAGTTAAAGAAACGAAAAATAATTTAAATGAAAATAAATTGCAGTAGTTTAGGGGACCCAAACTGTAACTCTTGGTAGGTTAACATCTTTCTTCAAAGTAACGTGTGTTAACTCCAGTTAAAAAAAAGGGCGTTATTTTCGCCGGATCTTGTATATAAAAGAAATAATTTAATTTGAGAAATGTATAGACTGTATATTTCTCCAATTATACTATATAATTGTCAATTTAAGGTAACAAAAATTGACATTTATCTAACATTTTTCAATTAGAGTGGATCGGGGGAAGAAGCTTATTTTTCTCTAATTCTTCGTTATTTAAACATTTGGCGATAAAAGGTGGTTTATTATAACCTCCTATAAGCCCGCCAAAAATATAGATGATTTGGTTTATTATAACCTCCTATAAGCCCAACAAAAATATAGAAGGTGGCGGCTATTATCTAAAAATATAGATGATGGATATTATCAGATTATCAATTACTCGCATTAGAGCTATTATCAGGTTATCAAATACTCGCATTAGAAATCGAAAAGTTTCCAATGAGTATGAAATTTCCATCAAAAATTATACAGTCACTTTTTGAAGTATTATTTATTAATCGTAATAAATTGTCAAAGCAGAAATTAATATATGTAGTGTGTATTAGATACTATAAAGAATGCTTTGCTTTAGATATCGTTCTAATTTATCCATTTTAAGTCACGTGATTAAAGGTTGAATGTTACACTGATCAACGGGAAAGATGGCAGTATTTGCTTCGGGGTTAGATGCCGAATTTAAATTTTTTATTTATGATTTATTTTCATAAATTAAATGATAAAAACATATATTAGGACCCAACCGGAGGTCTTTGGTTCGAAGAAAGTTTAAAACTTGCAGCATAACATAAACAGAGGAGGCATGAATTGCTTCAATGCTTCACAGATATATGATAGGCCTATATCTACCTTACAGAACGTTAAAAAGGCGATTATAGAAATATGATGATGGAAAATATGGCATGGGACCACACAGTAAATAATTCATTATATGTTTAATACTAATTGCGTATAAAGGGCGTAGAAAAAAAACTTAAATCTACTTTCCTAAGTGTTTGGGATAGCTTATTTTGTATGAACAAATGGAAAACTTCTACATCTTTCTTAATTAAAAGAGATTGCTCTATATTAACTTTTGACTTTCGAGATAGGGAGCCACACTAAAGCCATCAAAGAGTCGAATGTGGTTCAAAAGCCGCAACTTGACCACCGTGGATGTATACAATATCTAAAATATGATTTTATTTAATTCCTGCAATTTTATAGAATTTAATAATTTATTCTATTAAAATTTACATGGTATATACAAGTTTGTTGGATGATTAAAGAGTTCATTTTGGCTATTTATTAAAGAATTTGGTTAGATGAGGAAAGAGTTCATTTTGGCTATTTATTAAAGTGAATATCATGAAAAGCGCTACCCGAATATTCGGGGTAAGATGACTAACTGTAACTTTATTTTAAAAAATTATAAAAAAATTACCCGTTTGTTATATCAAAGTTTATTTGTTTTTGCGTAACATTCTATTATGAAATTGATAATTAAATATACGTATAATGTATAAACGCTGTATAAATAATAATAATGATAATATTTAAAATTAATAATATCTCATTAATTCAACATTGTCTAGCAACAGTTAAATCTATCCACTAGCACGATTTCAGTTTAGCACGGTCAAAAATATGCTAGACCACTTCTCAAAGCACTGGTCTCGCACTTGAGACCAGTGCTTCTCAAAGAGTGAAAGAAAAAAGATTTGGGGGTGGCAGAAATTTTAACAAATGTTTTAATTCGTATTCCTATTTTATATACATCTATATCCAGGATCGCGAAAATATTTTATCGGGTAAAAATACGTAAATTATTATTTGAGTATTACGGAACCTATTTTCCCCATTTTCTATACAAATGTTAGTCTCGATTTACACGATTTTATTTTACGCGGTATTTTTGCAAAATTATCGTATAAATCGAGTGTTAAGTGTACTATAAATTCAATTTGTTCATTTGCTATACATATTAAAATTATGCGTTTTAAATTGGAAATAGAAATGTTTTCAAAATTTTTAATAAAAATAAATTGCACATAATACAGTAGGTTTGAATTCGCACATCTATACGGTGATATACTTAAAATGTAATTTGTTAAGACGTGATCGGTAGGAAAATTATTTTAGAAATAATATCGAATAAAATCTCTTAAAATTATTTAGTATTCATCCATTCTGGTTCACTTTACGTTTAGAAATAAATCGGTAACAAATAGCCACTAATATTATGCATAAAAATAGCAAAACAATAAGTCCAATCCAAAAACTAATTGTAAAATAAGTTCCTCCTCCTGAAAAAAAAAAAAAAAAAAAAAAAAAAAAAAAAAAAAAAAAAAAAAAAAAAAAAAAAAAAAAAAAAAAAAAAAAAAAAAAAAATAGAAATTAAATTTGTTACACTAATTTCAATAATAATAATATATTTTATTACTCACCGCTAGGTGATCTCGAAGCAATAAAGAAACCAGACCTGTTAAAATTGAGAACAGACTATATAGAATTTTATTTTCATATATATAATATTTGTAAACAATAATGGATAATATCTTTTATTGCAATTTTTATGCGCATCTGTTTTGTATTCGGGCGTAGTCGTAACAAATCAGAAAATGAAGATATGATTTTAAAATTTTGACACTGATTCAATTAACTGTTGGCATTGCAATGCCTAACATTGTTTATAATTGAACAAAGGCTTAGAGTGAACAGAGAATTATTTAAAATTAATTTTTCAGATTTTTTTTTTTTTGCAATTTTATGTTTTTGAATTCCGAAACAAGATTTAACGTTAGACTTGTAACTTCCTATATCCGGCATTAATTTGGGATGCGCTTAATATTTTTTGAAAGGATATTCAAGTGGAATATCGAATTTTTCTGATCGATTTTTAAAGTGTGGCTTGATGTTTTTTAATTTTAAAATCAATTATTACGTAACAATTTTCCTTCAAGGGACTGGATAACGCTTACATTTTCTATGAAATAATAATCTTACGTAACATTTTTTAATACTGATTCTAAAAATGCTGTTTTTTTAACTGAATTTATTGATTTCGGTATGGGAAAATAAACAGAATTCGTGTTTATTTATTTTTCTTAGTAATCTATAACACGTATGGATTTAGTTTATACTGTATAAATAAAAATACTGTTCAATATTTATTCATATGGAGGCTTTAAAAAAAATCAATTACTGAAAAGTAAAACTGCTTTCTTTCCAACGCAGTGTTGTATTCTGATTTAAAAAGTTAAAATCGATGAACTAGGTAAGTTTGAGAAATCTGATATTATAAATTACCGGCCTTTTATAAGGAAGCAGATATTAAGTATTAAAAATTATAGATAAATTATGATGTCTTAATTATGCTTTCTTTCCATGACAGTGTTGTATTCTGATTTAAAAAGTTAAAATCGATGAACTAGGTGAGTTTGAGAAATCTGATATTATAAATTACCGGTTTTTTATAAGGAAGCAGATATTAAGTATTAAAAATTATAGATAAATTATGATGTCTTAATTGTGCTAATTTAAATAAAATTTATGATGATAAAACTACGAAACCGATTAAATTCTTACCAAAAGCTAGCACTCGATCCAGTTCTTGTTCTAGTGTATCCGTATCTATTATTATACGTTGCGCCAATAGCGCTTCTTCCTCCAGTCGATTTAAACAAATATATTCGAAATTGTTCTGCAAATTGGTGTACGGACCACTGTTATTTTAACAATGATTAATTTTCCTTAACCCATAAATATATTTTACCTGAAATAATCAGCAATTTCAATGTCAGAAATGTTTTATTTTCCATTTTATTCTCGGACGAGTCGGTATCCTTTTTGTTAGGCACGCAACGTTTCGAAACTTGTTGCTAAGTGACAAAAGTTAAAAAACAAATTTATAAACAACGAAAACTAATAAAGTAATTGATGGCAATATAAAATAAAAATGTAATGACTGCACTGTACTCGATAATTTACGATAGCAAGCATGATGATTCTTCTAAATATGCATTCCACCTTATAGCTTATCACAATTTTCTTTAGCCCCAATCAAAATTTATACAGTACACTCTTAGTTGAAATTTTATATAAGCGAAAATATTATACAATTTTCTATAAAATATAATTTTAAAGATTGAAATAATTGAGCGATCAAATAGATGTACTGTACAATAGATTCTCGATTATCCGCGTACTATTGGAAATGTTTAAAAATTTGTTGTCACTATAAAATTATGGAGAAATGTTTTCTTAGCAGTTCTGAAAACGTCTTTTAAAAATATGACGACAAAAAGTTTTTCTATATTTTTATTTTCTTAATATGGATAAATATATAATAATTAATTTTCCTTAACCCATAAAAATATTTTACCTGAAATAATCAGCAATTTCAATGTCAGAAATGTTTTATTTTCCATTTTATTCTCGGACGAGTCGGTATCCTTTTTGTTAGGCACGCAACGTTTCGAAACTTGTTGCTAAGTGACAAAAGTTAAAAAACAAATTTATAAACAACGAAAACTAATAAAGTAATTGATGGCAATATAAAATAAAAATGTAATGACTGCACTGTGTGTCATCATCTTTCTTATAAAAAAACTGGAGTAGTATTTAGTTCGCTAAGTAGTATAGAAGCTATAGAATAGTCTTCTTTTGATGCCATTTTTTCAACGAATTCAACAAACTGTTCCAAAACGAGGTAAAATGTTGAGTTTTGTCGTTGCAAGTGCTTTAAGCAAAACGTTGAGTTTAGGAACGTAGCCTATCAAAGATTGCATTCATCTTGACTAATGTCGAATCATTGTTCAATACTATTAAATAGGTACTGTGTGCTATTAAATTAGTGGTACTATTAAATAGCTTTTTCATAATTAAAAGTTTTTGAAATATGTATTTCATATAGCAGTTAATATAATTTTGTGTTAATATAGTGTAAAGTTAATGATATACAATTGTAAATTTTGATATGAAAATATATCTGATCCATTCAATGAAGAAATAAACTAAAGTTTCATAAAAGCAATAAATTATATTATTAACTTGGTAACAGAATATGTCAAAAATTGAATTTTTTTCTGAAACAGTTTGCCATGTAGAAAAATTTGTTAAGATATGATGTATATGATGTAGATAAATAAAGAATGAAATTATTATATAGACCAAAATAAAATCATTTATTTGAGCAAATTATAATATATTAATTGATTGATGATAAAATGTTCTCTTTGTAAAACTGAAAATTATCTTTGTATATCAAAAACAGATACATATCCATCTAGTTCCAAAATCAAAAACAGGTATAAAATTTATAAAATGGGAGAAACTAGTAATTAGTTATTTTTCAATTTTTAACCATTTTACCAAAAATTCCTTTTATAATCAGTTTGTCTAAAATATTTCAAGAATATCATAAAATTTTTTTAAAATTTTAAGAGATTAATCTTTTTTATCCAAGTTATAATATCTATTAATTTTGAAATTTCTAAATGGTCCTCTTATAAGATGACAGCTGTTTTAATTAAAAGAATTTGATATTAAAACTTTTTGTTGCAAAACACACACACATTTTTTCAGTATTATATTTTTGAGTCGCTTAATTTTTTTTGTTGCACATGAACAGAGATGTCAAGAGACATCACCAGGCCTGGGAAAAAAAATTTCATTTCAAAAATCCCAATTTTCTATATTTTCTCTATATACAAAATTTTACTGTTGCTTACTTCCTGCTTCACTTGTTCTTACATTTTTTGACACTTTGAAGTTACTCATTTTTAAAGTTATAAGGTTGGGCAATTTTTTACCCCTCTTTGGACTCTAATTTTCAGCACCATTATTCTACAGTTAATTAGTGCATAAAAAGGAAATTGTGGGATGATGTCCAGGCTCCTGTGAATCCCGACCTGGAGAATTTTACCCTGTCATCCTCTCTCATTGATTCTCATTGATCCTGCACATGAATGATATTCTTTGAAAGATTTTTGTAACAAATGATTATATTGTTACTCTGATAAGATAATTTTATAGTCAAGGTAAGGAATTTATTTAAGAGATTTAACTAGTAAGAGTTTTACTTATGCAATAATATAAGACGGCTATTGTAAAATCTAAATAAAAGACCAATAAGCACATCAGTAAGATACTGTTTAATAACATTTTTGATTAACAGTTTATCTTATTGAATGCATTTGTTGGCAGTTTTATTTAGATTTTACTTATGTTTTTATTATTTATAAAGAACATAAACAGTGCTCACATTGAACTGAAATACCATTCCAGTTATTGTAAATATGAATCAGTCAGCATTCCAATTATTTAAAAATAAATTGTTATGATTTTAACTTTGTTCTTTTTCATTGAATATATTCATTTATTTTAGTTGATTATATTTAGTCACTTTAATTTAATTATTGCTCAATTCAATTAAAATTGGTAATGATTTTTAAATTTTTCATATCTTGAAATGCTCGCGTGTCAGAATCATTACTGATTGTGAATAAAGGAAGAGTAAATAATACTTTATATAATACAGCATCTTGTTTTAATTTTTATTGTTATCTACAATAAGTCAAAGTACAAACAAACAAAATAACTTAAATAAACAAAATAAATAAATATAACACAGACTGCATTCAGAATGGAATAATAACTGTTTGTAATAATTTTTTTGTATTTATTATTGAAAAAACCGTATAGAGTATAAAATTAAGCCTAGCTTCATACGGCTAGCGAACGACAGTACGGTACGGCCGGCGTCGTGAAGCTTGGGAAGTATGACGAATACGCTACACTGCTGCTTCGTGTACAGACATGCATTTGAAAACACGTGGCGCTGCGAGGAAACAATGCCGCGTCTATGACGATACGCCGCCAAGTAGCACCATGCGGAACTGTTCCGAAGCCGAACTCTTCCGACCAATCAGCGAGAGGCTCCGACTTTAGCTCATAACCGACAATGTGGCGGTCACCGTGGTGAAAAGTTGACGTCTCGCTACAAAAATAAGATATTCTAGTCCAGGGGTGGCGAACGTTTTTATGTCCGCGTGGTAATAATTTTTAAATTTTTCATATCTTGAAATGCTCGCATGTCAGAATCATTACTGAGTGTGAATAAAGGAAGAGTAAATAATACAATATTTGTTTTAATTGGAAAAATTTTATAGTCAGCCAGGTAGCATTTTTACCAATGTTTATGTTTTCTAATTTTACAGTAGAAAACATAAAAATTTCTAATATATTTAAATAGCTTAAGAGTGGCTGAGTATGGGATATGCAAATAATATAAATTTGCATCTAAAATGAACAAATATGGCCAATTTCATTCAACTAAGGCTGACTATTGGTGGTGGCTGAATTTAGGAGCTCTTACCCTATTAATACATAAATTATTAAATATATATTAACTACTAACAGAAAAAACATAAATGAACAACAATAACAAAGGATGCAAACTGTATATTAATTTTACAAGAAATATTAACTAACAAGTAAGTACAGTATATTAAAAATTAAAATATGAATTTTCAATGTGATTTTTGTTGTTGAATGGTTTTTGATAACTTTTTATATCAGGTTTGTATTTCCTTACTTTTAATAAAATGTTTACTGAACTAGAATCATCAGCTAATTTCTTCTGTATTAATTTTTTATGAAATTCATTTCTAAAATAGTGGCTCTCATGCAAATATGGAAGAAAATATAGTTAGCTACTATTTTAAGCAGCTAATTTCTTTAAACATTTAAAGTCTTCTGTAATCATTTTTAATAAAGTTATAATGATTTATAAATATTAAAAAATATAGGGCCTATATATTTTCGTGGGCAACTATTTCTTTAGCGTGCCAGTAAAAATATTCTCGCCATCCCTGTTCTAGACAATTACCGTATAATAATAAAAATTTTCTAAAACAAATATATGTTTTCTCTAATTTTATTAAAAGACATTTTTGATATAATAAAATGCATCTTATATGAAGAAAATCAGCTTTTTGTATAAGGAATTTTAATTTTTTGTCCAATTGTACGTTTTGAATAAATCTTTCAAATGTTCCTCTTTTAGAACTACTGTATACTGTAAATGTTATAACAATGAAATAATTGAAACAAAGTAATCATATTTAAAATTTTTCATTGAAAGTTTATGAACTAAATAATTATTCTTAATGTAGGCCGACTGTATTACTGAAATACACTATACATATCCGGACGTAAGAGGGTCACGTGACCGCCAAATTGTCGGCTCGCTGATTGGTCGGAAGAGTTCGGCTTCGGAACAGTTCGGCATGGTGCTACTTGGTGGAGAATCTTGGGCTACCCGTCCCATCTGTATTAACTAATCTGTGAACGTTTTAAACGAATATTTTAAAACTAATTGTAAACAATTGCTGGCCGCGGTGGAAATGTGCTAAGCTTCTATTCTGAAAAATCCGGGCTCGATTCCAGGATCCCACATTAGACCTTAGATTCGAATAAATCCGAAATTGAATTTACAAAAATATAAAATCGATTATTGAAAAAATCAATGACCGATTAACCGATTATTACTTAAACTAATTTATTTGACTAACAATTAGCAAAAAATTACCTAAAATCGGATGGTTCCGTCCCGCGGTCCAGGTCTATCAAACAATCTTCTACACCGTTTCCTGTAAGGTACTCCCGTATTAATTTTATTGTTTAAACAAATTCCATGTAAAATCGTTACCTTTAAACGTTAGACGTCCGAAACGCCACGATTCGATATTCAAATGACCAGGTAATTTAGGCGGCGGAGCTCGGCCCAAAGGATGACGACCATATTTTAATTCTTTGATTTCTCGTAGGTGATAGGCAAACTGACTCTCGGGTTCGGGATTAATTAAGCCCGCTATCTATCAAAGTAAAAGAACTTTCGAGATGGAGGAAAATAGAAAAATATCACAAATAAAATCAAACTCTCTCTCGTGCGAATAATGCATTTAGATGAAGAATTCCATCTCTGAAAATTTAAGATCAGAATTCTAATAGTAATTTCTTATGAAATACAATGTTCTGTTCGGGTGAACCGTGACTAGATCTATTTTGCCATCGTAAGAGCGGAATAAAATCAGAATTTGAAAAAACGCTAAAGAACCATAACGGTACTGATTTTCCCACTTCGATACTCTGCTATGTAATCATTCGTATAGTTTCGTTACGATATAGAATCAGAACACTTCGATAAATCGATCAAATTACGAATTTATTCCATTCGAAAAAATCGTTTCTAAATATTCAAATATAAAATAATTCGATAGTAATAACATATCACTTTAATTTAATTAAAATTACATAGATTGTAAACTAAAACTCGTCGGCCGGATGGCCGCGTGGCTCATGTCGTATTCTGAGACTAGCCAAAGCTTTTCCCCTCTCAACTGTACTTGAGTGTTAGTGAAAGATATTTTGAGCACATTCTTGATTAGTTTTGATAGTTGATCAGACTCTGTTTTCAATTTATTGATTTGGAATGTTATGTTTTGGTGTTGGTTTGTTATTTACATGTCAGAAATAAGTGCATGTGAGTATGTTTTCGTTTCATTTATGAGTGAACTATTCATGTAATTTTGATGAAGTTTTTGTAGTGCGTTCAGAATTAAATGCTGAACAAGTTTCTAATTGAAAAATTTTCTCTATCTATTACGGTTTATGAGAATGAATTTGCAATTCTTCTCATTTGCATAATCAGATCATTTGAAGGTAGCCCACTCATGACTCCTATTTATTAGTATTAACAAATTTTTGAAATCTATGATAGTTATTAAGTTATTTAGAGGGTAGACTTTTCTTCCACTCTGTATAGGAATACCTTGCATAGCACGGTTTTGAATAATGCGAGTTTTGGTCTAACGCGTTTTTTATTATTACCAATGAGGTTGATTATTACACATATCAACATTGGCAACTCTGATCGGCGACTCCCCAAGCGCCGAGATGACAGTCGAGAGTCACGTTTATGCAGTAGTTTTTCGATTGGCTCTCATATAGCACGTTCTTTCCTCGTGACATTTTTATTATTTACCTTAATATTAGTATTTAATATTCTTTTATTATTTAAGTATGAGTTAAAAAAGACAAAGCAATGAAGACACTGTTTAAAATGATTTTCTTTGTTGTTTAGTTAATAAAAATAAATACTTTTTTAATTTTTAAACATTTTAAATATTCTAAAATCTTTGTAATAAACAAATTAAATTGAAATCCATTATAAATAGACCTCGAACAACGCGGTTTTGCATAGCGTGGACACTTCTTGGAACCAATTAAACCGCGCTATACAAGGTATTCCTGTATATATATATTTTTAATTTGTGTTTGGATTGTCGGCGATGTCATCGATAAATTCGATGATTGGTCAGTGCAATTGCCGAAGGGTTGGAATCCATGATCCAATATGGTCCGATATGCAGAAACTATCTTTATTGTGTTTGGGAAAGCTATAAATATAGGTATCCCTCGGTATAGGCGATCTCACTTTACGCGTTTTCGTTATAACGCGATTTTAAAAAGTAAATTAATTTTTTAAATTAAAAAAATTTTTGTTTAAAAATTGTCTGGTATGGATGAACTGCTCGAGCACCACTCATCAGAGATCAACTAATGAAGAGCTTCTGGAAATAGAAAACAACGTGAATGATGAAAATCATGATCCCTTAATTGCTGAGCCCATCAAACAACTTTCAACAAAATTAAATGACTGAATTTTTTAAACATATTGAAGTCTTGTCAGAATAATTGAAAAAAATGATCCTAATGATACTAGAAGTGACAAAGTTGCAAGAGAAATTCAGATTTCTTTGGTTTGCTACAAAGAACTTTATACAGAGAGGAAGAGTCAAGACTTTTCATTTTAAAAGTTGAAGATCATCAGCATATCATCCCAAAAACTTCAAAAGAACAAGAGAGTGATGATCCAGACTGACCAGGCCCAGTCCGTTCAACATTATATTGACGACTGTCAGAGTTATGCAGTGTTTAGATATTTATGACTTGTATTAATTAAATTCATTCATTCAACCATTCATTCAATAAAATTTGTGTTTATCGAATGTTTGCAGCATGGTAAATTTAATTTGTTGCCGTTCTAGTTTTTATTTTATTTATTTTTTTATTAAGGATGTAGATAAAGTTTGTATGTAGTATAAAAATGGGAATTTAATTAGGCTACAGTCTATCAAAAATATTACTGCTCTAAAATTAATTTTCATGAAATCTTTTTTCCATTTTAAAATTTAAAAAGATTTTATGATGAGTGTGATCGTTTTCCCATTATTATGTCATCATTGCTATTTCGAATATTGTTTTAATTTGTCTGCATATAAGTTATATCCTGATAAAAATCCTAATTTTACTACGGTATGAAACATTTTCGTTCCTTCTATGTTTCGGAATGTGTGTTTATCTCTTATTTAAAAAAGGAAATATATTTTATTCTTTCAGAAAGTCGACATCAATACTTTGACATCCGAATATGAAGTGATTCAATCGTTAACTGGATTGGCAAAATTTATGGGGATGGATGCCGTCAGTTATTTGAAAATGAAATACAACCTTTGGAATTCTGAAATTTTGAATAATAATTGGCATCTTGTAGCTCATAATAATTTCGATAATCCTTGGAAATTTCGTCATTCACTCAAACATTACTTATATGCAACAAACACGGACAGAGTAATTCGTATTGGTGTAAGGATAAGCTTAAAGGCGGTAAGAATGCAACTAATAATTTTATATCTTCAGAACCTTCTTAAAACTGTTATTTCGTCTACTTTAAATAGATTAAAACAATAATTAAGAAAGAAATCATATATTTCTTTCTTAATTATATTTTTAATGTTATTATTATTTTCTTTAGATGAAAACCAAACAATAATGAACATTTAACGTAATTACTTGCGTTTGGCGAAAGTAACCTCTTTTTTATTTAGTAATTTTTATTGTACAAAAATTTATTACAGTAGTTAAAGAAGCGAAAAATAATTTAAATGAAAATAAATTGCAGTAGTTTAGGAGATCCAAACTGCTGGCAGGTTAACATCTTTCTTCAAAGTAACATGTGTTAACATCGCTCCAGTTAAAAAAACGGCGTTACTTTCGCAGCATATTGTATATAAAAGAAATAATTTAATTTGAGAAATGTATGTATATTTTTCAAATTATACTATATAATTGTCAATTTAAGGTAACAAAAATTGACATTTATCTAACATTTTTCAATTAGAGTGGATTGGAAAAGATGGTAATCGGGGGAAGAAGCTTATTTTTCTCTAATTCTTCGGTATTTAAACATTTGGCGATAAAAGGTGGTTTATTATAACCTCCTATAAGCCCGCCAAAAATATAGATGAAGGCTATTATCAGATTATCAATTACTCGCATTAGAAATCGAAAAGTTTCCAGCGATGTTGAAATTTTCATCAAAAATTATACAGTCACTTTTTGAAGTATTATTATTAATCGTAATAATATCATCATGCTAAAAATTAATATATGTAATGTGTAGTGGATACTTTAGAGAATATTCTTCTTTTGATGTTGTTATAATTTAGACATTTTAAATCACGTGATTAAAAGTTGCATCTCATCCTGATCGTCGGAAAGATGACGATATTTGCTTCAGGGTTAGATGCCGAATTTAAATATTTATATTTATATTATTTTCTATAAATTAAATGATAAGAATATATATTAGGACCCAAGCATGGGTATTTGGTTCGAAGAAAGTTTAAAACTTGCAGCGTAACATATAAACAGAGGAGGCACGAATTGCTTCAATGCTTCACAGATATGATACGCCTATACTGTCTTACAGAACGTTAAAAGGAGATTATAGAAATATAATGATGAAAAATATGGCATGGGACCATACAGTAAATAATTCATTATATGTTTAATACTAATTGCGTATAAAGGGCTTAGAAAAAAAACTGCTAAATCTACTTTCCTAAGTGTTTGGAATAGCTTATTTTATATGGACAAATGGACAACTCCTACATCTTTCTTAATTAAAAGAGATGGCTCTATAATAACTTTTGACTTTCGATATAGGAAACCTCACTAAAGACATCAAAGAGTTGAATGTAGCTCAAAAGCCGCAACTTGACCACTGTGGATTTATACAATATCTAAATAGCTTATTTTATTTAATTCTTGCAATTTTATAGAATTTAATAATTTATTCTATTAAATTTACATGGTATAGTGAACAAGAAGTTTGTTGGATGATGAATGAGTTCATTTTGGCTATTTATTAAAGTGAATATCATGAAAAGCGCAATTATCTTAGCCCGAATATTCGGGATAAGAAGACTAATTGTAACTTTTTTAAAAAAATTATAAAAAATTACCCGATTTTTATATCAAAGTTTTTGATAGAATCGTATATGCATAACACTAACTTGCAAGTACAAAAAATATGAAATGAAAATATTCAAATTTAATGTGAGTTTTAGGGCCAAAAATAAAAAGTATGGCGACTTCCTCCGATCCACTATATAGAATTTAATATATAGTGCAGTATATTTAAAATAAAACGAATGCATTAATAATATAATTTAGCCAATTTTAAGAGGTAAATGAGATGATTTGAGCTATCTGTTCCCACATCGATAATTTTTAAACGAATTTGAGATATACGGGATAGAAGAGAAGTCTGTACCCCTCCAAATAACTTGATAACTATCATAGATTTCAAAAATATGTTAATACCACCTACCTGATGATACCTTCAAATGATGTTGATTATGCAAATTAGGACAGTTGCAAATTCTATCTCATAAACAGGAACAGATAGATAATGAAAAGTTTCAATTAGAAACTTTTTCAGCATTCAGTTCTGAACACAATAAAAAACTTCATCAAAGTCGGATGAATAGTTCACTCAAAAATGAAATAGTTAGATCTGTCATACGTCAATTCTTGGAAATGCCAAAGTTCAGTTTGCCCATCAACAGCAAGTGATGAAGCCACAACTTTAATTCTTGCATAATAACAGCAGAGAATCTTCAAGGTCGCATCATTATTGTTTGAGCAGAGACTTCTGCTCAAACAATAATGATGCGGCCTTGAAGATTCTCTGACACTCTAAAGTACAGATTCTCAACTTTTTTTTTCCCGGGCCTCATACATTTGTTTGCTACATTAAGCGGGCCTGCAACATGCTATACTAGCAGTCGGCCATCAATTGGTGTCACGTGAAAAAAGTCTGACTTCTAAAAAATCACCTACAAAATTCGTGACTTTTCACTTCGTGAATGCTATACAGCCAGTGTTTTCCAAACTGTGGGGGGCTAGTCTATTGCAATTGAACATGCAAGAATTAACAAAAACATCATTTTTCAGACAAACAAAAAATAAATAAATACATTCACATTGATATCGAAAAAATATATAATTGTCTGTTTTTTGAAAAATTGTTTTAAATTTTTTAATACAGATATCCCTCTCATAACTCTGTAGATAAAAAAACAGCGTGTGGTGGTGAAACCGTGTTATATGAGATCCGGAGCCAATACAAAAAGGAGAGTTAACCCCTCACCCACATGCAATTATCAGTCGGTCAACTACAGTCAAACCTGTTTTTATGCGGTCCATTTCTGTGCGGTTTTTTTATGTGCGATTTTTTTTGTGCGGCAGATTAAAAAGTACTTTTCATGTGTACATATTGCGCCATCTAGTAACAGTAATTGATAACCGTCCTGTGATCTTAATGAATTAAAAAGTACATACCTCTTGACCGAAAAATGTTCCGATGTGTAAATTCAATTTTTCCTTGTTTGAATAACCAATTTCTAGCTACATAGTAAAAAAATACATACCTCTTGACCGAAAAATGTTCCGATGTGTAAATTCAATTTTTCCTTGTTTGAATTATTGCCATTGATTTACTTAATATCGTATACTTTTTTTTAATCAGTTTTATAATCTTATTTATCATCATTTTCACGGAAATATATACTTGTATTTTAATTCAGCAATGTATTAAAAGATTAATTTTATAACTATGAACAAGTTATATTACAAATGTTAATGGAAACTGATAAAAAGATCTGGATTATTTTATTAATGAGCGATTTTAAATACTTCTTCAATTATTCTATTAATATTTTACTGTAAATATTTATTCCACATAACGCCACATAAATTAACATTTAATTTACGAAATTAAAATGAAAAGCTAAAGAATTCTTCTCCCACCTGCAAAAAATAAATAAATAAAAATTCTGATATTAAATTTTTTTTTTTTTAATTTCTAGATTTAAAAAAAAAATTAATATCAGAATTATTAGCATTTCATGCTTTCAGGATATTTTTTTAATGCGATTTCTTTTACGCGGTCCCTATCCCCCGCACAAAAACAGTTTTGATTGTATTTAATGGCAGAAGAGAGATGAAATGACTCCTATGAGACTGCGCCCACTAGCAACTCTTTCGTTGGAGATTAAACAATAGGAGTCCTTTGTTTTCACTCTTGCAATTAAATAGTTGACGACTGATAATTGCATGTGGGCACGAGGCCTTACGTTCCAAAATCAATTGAAAACAAATGACATGCCGCATAACAGACTTAATTTTTATTAAGAATATTAATAACACAAAACGTAAAGAAAGAAAATAATATATACGTCAAACAAACAAAAATAATATAACGCCCTAAAAAACAATATATGTCAAACAAAAGGAAAAAAATGTATACAGCTCAACATTCATTTAAAAATTATATCTTCCTTATTACTGTTTCGTTGACCCTTAGGTAGTCAAGTGAATGCTACATACACAATTAGTCCAGTGGATGCCTCTGAGGCGTTTCAAAAAAAAAAAAAAAATTAAATTATTAGCTTATTTAATCGCAAAAAATACAAATATTCACAAATAATATAATATTTTTAACTTTTTGAATGTTATTTTGAAATAAACTAATTTTAAAAATCTGGAAATATAGATTTAAAAAATTTCAAACATAGGCTTATGAAATTTTTAAACAGTAGTTGAAAAATTAAAATACCTAACAAAGTTTTTTTAAAAAAGTGTATTTTAACATTCTATTTATTTCTATTGGTACTGATTGAATTTTACATTTGAAATTTTACAATATATTAAAGAAAATACAAAATAATGATGATAACTTTTTTACATTTTTCAATAAAAGTCCTGACAAATTTTTCATATGATCAGTGCAAACATTTTTGTAGCACAATGAGCAAATTTGTCTTATATATCTGTTTCTTGTTCTAGGAAAAAAAAAATAGCATCTTTTTCTTTGTCCTGATGTTGGAGCAGATTCCTCTTACAATTTAATTTCTAGATATTATCCTAATCTTTTTCTAATTTTTCTTGGTATAGTTGTATTTGCCACTCTTTTGTTTTGATAAGGCGCTATGAGTGTTTGTCCTAATACTTTGAGAAAAGTTCTTCTGTTCATATAATTTTCATTATTACTGTTGTATGTTATATTTGAATTTATTCCACAAACATTTATTATATGAAAAATATTGGAAATGGCCATCTACGTGTTCTTCTATATTATATATTATATGTTTCACACATTTTATCATGCACATCTACACCTCCTTTGGTGAGATTATAAAACGACAAAATCTTTTTTTCAATTTCGGAATTTTCATCAATTTTTGAGTCATTATGTAAAGTGGATATTACAATTACCGCTTTTCACTTTTTTCGGTACATATGACATCAGTGTAATTGTTTTAGTAAAACCAAATGATGTACTTTTTATTTCCTACTTTTATCAGGTAAAAATTTTTGAGGAATTTCTCTTTTGTTTTTACGAACAGTACCAATTAATGACAATTTATGATCTATTTCGTCTTCATGAAACTGGCGAAAACGCTTTCGACTTGTAGAAGCAGCCATAGCGAACTCCGAAAACAAAACCGTAACTAGTCGCGTGGATGCCGACTAGGCGCCAGTTGCATTATGGTTATAGAAAAACTCGATTTTTTAAATTAAAATATTTATCGAAACGTAAATTTTTATTGCACATACACGAAAAACATATTAATAAAACCAAATGATGTACTTTTTATTTCCTACTTTTATCAGGTAAAAATTTTTGAGGAATTTCTCTTTTGTTTTTACGAACAGTACCAATTAATGACAATTTATGGTCTATTTCGTCTTCATGAAACTGGCGAAAACGCTTTCGACTTGTAGAAGCAGCCATAGCGAACTCCGAAAACAAAACCGTAATTAGTCGCGTGGATGCCGACTAGGCGCCAGTTGCATTATGGTTATAGAAAAACTCGATTTTTTAAATTAAAATATTTATCGAAACGTAAATTTTTATTGCACATACACGAAAAACATATTGATTTAGAAATACACAATAATTTTATTTCAAAATATTAAATATTAAAATTTTTCATAATAGAAAAACTATCATGGGGCGCCCCAAAAGCGCCAGGTGACTACTTAAGGGTTAAAACAAGAATGTTTTTTCTTTAACAATATCAACTTCAGTTTTTGAATTTTTTTTGCATTTAAAGTTGGTGTATTTTCTGCTTCTTTACAAAATCTATAATCAAACCCGTTACCACCCGCTATAAAACAATCATTCCTTAACATATACCCCAAAATAAATTTATGAATAAAAAAATTTTCTTCTCTTTCATTCCTCTATTAAAGAATAAAAATTTATTTTTTATCCAAGAGCTGAACGTTTTGAACACAGGTTACCAATTACCTCACCTTCAAAATTAATAACCAATTAACTCAGCTTCAAAATTAATTCAATTAATTTAATTTCAAATCGTCCTCTCATGGCAAATTAACAAAATTGCATTTATGACTGATTTTAGCAAAATATTTCCCAATGATCGAATTTGTGTAGTGTGTGTCCATAGTGTGGATTTACAAAAATTAATGAAAATGTTTTATATTGTACGAGAGTAAACGTAATTTTCTAAATGTGTTAAGTAAAAACTGTATTTGTAGAAGTACCGTGTTATATGAGGATTTCCGCAATTTTCAAATCGTGTTAGAGCGAAACCGTGTTGTAGGAAGCAATCTTATAGGAGGATATACAGGGATACTTGTATATTTAAAATAAGAAGATAGTTGCGCGCCGGAACAGCTTTTATCATGATATATATACTTAATAAACGGCTTATATAAAAATATAAAATCAGATGAAGAATTTATCAAGTATCTAAGAATGAAGAAATTTATCAAAAGTTTTCCTTGGCAAATATGATTAAAAATTTTTTTAAAATAAGAAGATAGCTGCGCGCCGGAACAGCTTTTATCATGATTTATAAACTTAATAAACGGCTTATATAAAAATATAAAATGAGATGAAGAATTTTATCAAAAGTTTTCCTTGGCAAATATGATTAAAAATTTAATTGTTTATTTATATACGCGGCCAAGCGACGCGAAAGTGGCGATTGCAGCGGCGCGAAACGATAAGCTTTTTTCAGAAACGATTAATTATAAAAAAATATTTTTTTTTTTGTATTGGTGAAGCGTGGAATCTTAAATCGTGATATTTATCCCCCTCGGCTCTTTTTCATGCATTGTAAAATGTATGAGTGCATTAGGAAGGACTTAGCAAATTAAGAAAATAAAAAATTTATCCAGATTTAGAAAAAAATTTTAATATCAGAATTTTTTTTTTTTGCATATGGGAGAAGAATTCCGCTCTTTTCTCCCTCGGCTCTTTTTCATGTATTGTAAAATTTATGAGTGCATTAGGAAGGACATAGCAAATTAAGAAAATAAAAAATTTATCCAGATTTAGAAAAAAAATTTTAATATCAGAATTTTTTTTTTGCATATGGGAGAAGAATTTCGCTCTTTCATAAAATTCATGACTGTGCGTTTCGGGCCACTCGTAAAAGCTTGGCGGGCCGCAGGTTGAGAATGGCTGCTCTAAAAGCTGTAAGAAACTCCATCAAACATCATGTTCAACTGTACTTGAGTGTTAGTGAAAGATATTTTGAACACATTCTTGATTAGTTTTGATAGTTGATCAGACTCTGTGTTTTCAATTTATTGATTTGGAATGTTATGTTTTGGTGTTGGTTTGTTATTTACATATCAGAAATAAGTGCATGTGAGTATGTTTTCGTTTCATATATGAGTGAACTATTCATCTAATTTTGATGAAGTTTTTGTAGTGTGTTCAGAATTAAATGCTGAACAAGTTTCTAATTGAAAAATTTTCCCTATCTATTACGGTTTATGAGAATGAATTTGCAATTCTTCTCATTTGCATAATCAGATCATTTGAAGGTCACCATCAGGTAGCCCACTCATGACTTCCTATTTATTAGTATTAACAAATTTTTGAAATCTATGATAGTTATTAAGTTATTTAGAGGGTAGACTTTTCTTCCACTCTGTATAGGAATACCTTGCATAGCACGGTTTTGAATAATGCGAGTTTTGGTGTAACGCGTTTTTTATCGTTACCAATGAGGTTGATTATTACCACAGTGATTATTACACATATTAACATTGGAAACTGATTGGCGACCCCGAGCTGCGAGATGACAATCCAGAGTCACGTTTATGCAGTAGTTTTGTGATTGGCTCTCATATAGCACATTCTTTCCCCGCGACATTTTATTGATATTATTTATGTTAATATCAATATTAGTATTTAATATTCTTTTATTATTTAAGTATAAATGAAAAGAGACAAAACAATGAAGATACTGTTGAAGTAACAAAAATATGCGAGTGATTGACATTACAGAAAAAATGTCACCAGAATTGCGTCGTTTGCTAAAATATCACGTGTGAATTCAATGAACGAGTTTTATTGTTTTCTACAACTTTTATATCAATTTAAAATGATTTTATTTGTTATTTAATTAATAAAAATAAATATTTGTTTAATTTTTAAACATTTTTCTTATTCTAAAATCTCTGTAATAAATAAACAAATTAAATTGAAATATATTATAAATAGACCTCGAACAACGCGGTTTTGCATAGCGTGGACACTTCTTGGAATCAATAAAACCGCGCTATACAAGTTATACCTGTATATATATATATTTTAATTTATATTTGGATTGTCGGCGATGTCATCGATAAAAGTCGATGATTAGTTAGTGCAATTGCCGAAGGGTTCGAATCCTTGACCAATGGTCTGATATGCAGAAATTATCTTTATTGTATTTGGAAAAGCCATAAATATAGGTAGCCCTCGCTATAGACGATCTCACTTTAACCATTTTTGCTATAACGCGATTTTAAAAAGTAAATTAATTTTTTAAATTAAAAAAAAAAATTGTTTAAAAATTGTCTCCTATGGATGAACTGCTCGAGTACCACTCATCAGTGCTCAACTAATGAAGAGCTTCTGGAAATAGAAAACAACATGAATGATGACTCAACTAATGAAGAGCTTCTGGAAATAGAAAACAACATGAATGATGAAAGTCAGGATCCCTTAATTTCTGAGCCCATTAGAGTTAAACAACTTTCAACAAAATTAAATGACTGAATTTTTAAACATATTGAAGTGTTGTCAGAATAATTGAAAAAAGATGATCCTAACGATACTAGAAATGACAAAGTTGCAAGAGAAATTCAGAATTCTTTGGTTTGCTACAAAGAACTTTATACAGAGAGGAACAGTCTCGACTGTTTCATTTAAAAAGTTGAAGATCATCAACATATTATCCCAAAAACTTCAAAAGAACAACAGAGTGATGATCCAGACTGACCAGACTCAATTCATTTAATATTATATTGACGACTATCAGAATTATGTAGTGTTTAGATATTTATGACTTGCATTAATTAAATTCATTCATTCAACCATTAATTCAATAAAATTTGTGTGTTTTGTTTATAAGTTTAAATAATTCATTCATTAAAATTGATGTTTTGTTCACAGATGTATTCATTTTCTTATCCTTCTGAAGAAACCCCTATATCAACCATGTTAAATTCAACTAACTCTACGCGATTATAAAGCGAGGGACACCTGTATTTGGGCATTTTCTTGTCTCGCAGCATGGTTCCAACCGAACCGGTCTCGTAAATCAAGCAAATTTTATGGCTATTGGCATGAGATTCAATTTCAGACGTAATATAATATGCATAGCAGGAAAAAATGTATATTTTATTAAAATCAACTGATGTGGATTTACGAGACCGAACCGGTCTCGTAAATCAAGCAAATTTTATGGCTATTGGCATGAGATTCAATTTCAACTATATCACCTATATCACCCATGCTAAATTCAACTCATTCTACGCGATTATAAAGCGAGGGACACCTGTATTTGGGCCTTTCCTTGTCTCGCAGCCTGTTCGAACCGAACCGGTCTCGTAAATCAAGAAAATTTTATGGCTATTGGCATGAGATTCAATTTCAGACGTTATATAATATATATAGCAGGAAAAATGTATATTTTATTATTATTTAGAGAAATGAAACTATTAATGAAGGTAATCCTACATTTCCTGGATGGGAAAATACAGATAATCACAAGGGTACTCATTACCTCAAGAGTATTATATATGGATCACAAGTGCTTTCATTTATTCATATTTTTCCTGATTCAATTTCAGACGTAATATAATATGCATAGCAGGAAAAAATGTATATTTTATTATTTATTTAGGGAAATAAAACTATTGATGGTCATTCTACATTTCCTGGAGGGAATAATACATACAATTGCAAGTGTTGTACTCATTACCTCAAGATTATTATATATGGATCACAAGTGCTTTCATTTATTCATTTTCGTCCTAAAAAGCAAAGAAATATTTTTCCTAACAACCAAAGTCATTTTCGACAATTAGAAAGAGCTATTAAGAGAAAGATTGGATCCAAAGGCACTTTTAATGAATTTATCGCAGGTAATATTTTTGATATTCTTAAAAAAATAATTACAAATAAAAAATTATTAGAACAATATGAGAATATTATTTTATTTTTTATTATAAAATTAATCTTAAATATTTATTAAAAGTATATTCTTATATATGTTACGCCCAAACACCGAAATCGGACAATGACCGAAAAAACAGCCACAACACATTGTGGCCAGACCAAACGATCAATACCGATGCTCAACATTATTTCGCTTGGTAACCATAGTGAGGTCAGGTAACCCACAACTCCGCCATTTATGTTACGCCCAAACACCGAAATCGGACAATGACCGAAAAAACAGCCGCAACACATTGTGGCCAGACCAAACGATCAATACCAATGCTCAACATTATTTCGCTTGGTAACCATAGTGAGGTCAGGTAACCCACAACTCCGCCAAACCAATAGACATTCTGAGTGTTTTGAAACGATCACAGACCGTTCTGAAACAGATCAGGGCATGTGTCTGCAGTAGTACGCTCCGTGTTACTAACAATAGCGGAATTCCGCTACTGGTAATGGAATTTTGACCGTTTAGCAGTGTATCGGCCATGGTAATTAATTCACGAAAAAGGAGCGACATTTTGGACATTTGGACACGGCACTTCAATTATATATATATATTTTTACAATTTTTTTATTTTTTAAATTATAAATGAAATCTTTCCAAAAGTGAAATGTTTAAGAAAAAATTTTAAGATTTTTACAAGAACACAATCTAGCATTGGATTAGGTCGTTCTGAACTAGTAACAATGAGTTGTGGTTATTGATTTTCATATTCTCTAATACAGGGGTGGGCAAACTTTTGGGAGAAAGGGCCATATTGCATCAATGAAATATAGCCTAGGGCCGCACTTTCCCAGCGATCCGCCTTCACCATCTGACCCTCTCCACGGGTATGAGTGTAGCCCGTAATTGGAAGTGATCCTGTCCTTTAGTAATTTATCTGATTGGAAAGGGGTGCAAAACAACAAAAACAAAATCCCGCCTTCACCTAATAACTGTCTGAGGTGATAAAATTCCCTTAGAAAATTATATATCCAAAATAGAAAGATCCTAAGGGGTGCATTTGTTGACTAAGATATTATAAAAGGGTGACATGTTAAAATTAAGACAATTTTCTTAGTAGATATGAATGGCTGTTATCTGAATCATGGGTACGAATAATGTCAGTAGTCCGAAAAAAGTGAAACGCCATTTTCAGAGAAGCTCGGCAAGGTCGAAAATCTTTTAAATTATATATTAAATTATAATTTAATCATTTTAAATTTGAAACAACAATTAAAAACCTACCGTTTAGGAAATTGCACAAATATTATATATAAACACCGTGAAATTATGAAAGATATTGAGTTGATTGACTGACAAAATGATTTTATTTGATTTTGAATAAATGATTAAATTATAATTTTAATATATAATTTATAATCATTTTAAATTTGAAACAACAATTAAAAACCTACCCGTTTAGGAAATTGCACAAATATTATATATAAACACTGAAATTATGAAAGGTATTGAGGTGATTGACTGACAAAATGATTTTATTTGATTTTGAATGTATTTTGCAACCGATTTCTTATGCAATCTTAACGGTTAATCAACGGATTTCTTATGCAATGACATTTATTCTGGTTAACGGTTAATCAAATCTTTTTATGCAATGACGTTTATTCTGGTTAATGGTTAATCAAATCTATTTTTTGTAAGAAATAGACACTGTTATGACATCTATAATTTATATATGAATTATTATTTACCACTTTTCTAGCAATTACATGTAACAATACTATATTGTTATATGTAATTTCTATATTGGTGAAATATGGAACAGATTTGATATTTTTATTTTGTATTCATTTTATTTTTCGATAAAATTTTTGGCATTATAGCTATTAGTTGGAGGGCAGCGGTTTGCCCACCCCTGCTCTAATAGCTAAGAACATGAATTTTATTTAAAAAAATATTTGTTTTCTTGTAGTTTATCAGTCAAGATTTACATCTGAGTCAAAGGCTATTCTTTAATATTTGATTCCTGAAAATGAATTAACGTAGTAGCACTTTTATAATTTATATAATCTGGACTTTCAATTGCTTTTTTTATGTAATCTGGACTTTCAATTGGTTAAATAATCTGAACTTCTGGTGTTGTGCAGGAAATTTTAGAATAACATATATTGTTCCTATTCTACCCAGTTCTAAGAATAATACAAAAAAAAAAAAAATTGTTTCTGCACATGCAGCTAAGTAATAAATAAATAAGTGATAAATTTAAGTAATAAAATTGCCTATTTTTCTGCTCACGTTATCTTCTTTTCTACAAAAAGTTCTAAGAATAATACAAAAAAAATTGTTTCTGCATATGCAGCTAAGTAATAAATAAATAAGTAATAAATTTAAGTAATAAAATTGCCTATTTTTCTGCTCATGTTATCTTCTTTTCTACAAAAAGTGGATAAATATATTTTCTACATAGCCTCCCTATTTTAATTGTTTCTGCACATGCAGCTAAGTAATAAATAAATAATAAATTTAAGTAATAAAATTGCCTATTTTTCTGCTCACGTTATCTTCTTTTCTACAAAAAGTGGATAAATATATTTTCTACATAGCCTCCCTATTTTAAAATAAGTAATGTATGTGCCTTGAGTGTTCATTTGATGTGTTTGAGTTATAATTCTTAATCAACAGATACTAATAAGTAAAAGACTTGTCTTGGATCAAATTCGAGCTTTAGACCGGCTGCTGACGTTGATTTGTCGTGAGTTTTACTCTTTTTGCTGGAGGGAGAACCATAGTTATAAAATTTTGTCTCTTTCTCTGTTGATTTGTCGTGAGTGAGTTTTACTCTTTTTGCTGGAGGGAGAACCATAGTTATAAAATTTTGTCTCTTTCTCTTTTCGCTCCCTCTGGGACGGAGAAGATAGAGTAGGTTATCTCGTTTCTCCACCAACTCCGTTGCTTTGCAACACTGTGTCCAGAGAACGGATGGAGCGGACAAATTCCAAATATGGTGGCTGACTTGTTCGCTCTTCGTCCATTGATTTGTCGTGAGTGAGTTTTACTGTTTTTTGCTGGAGGGAGAACCATAGTTGTAAAATTTTGTCTCTGTCTTTTCGCTCCCTTTGGGACGGAGAAGATAGAGTAGGTTATCTCATTTCTCCGCCAACTCCGTTGCTTTGCAACACTGTATACAGAGAACGGATGGAGCGGACAAATTCCAAATATGGTGGCTGACTTGTTCGCTCTTCGTCATTGCTGACCTATGGAGATTATGGGTATTAGACATAACCCGCACCCATGGACCAGGCTATGAGTAATGCCGAGTTCAATCTCGTAGACATTGCACCCTGTAGTACTTTCTTTGGTGGAGCAATGATGTTGCCTTCGTAACAATTTATAGTATACGAGATGAGCCATATGATTCAGCGAGCTAAGCCAGAATTTCTTTAAAAATCTAGAAGTATAGGACTAGAAGTGAATCCTCAATAATTTCAAATGTTCATACGAGGTTCATTTAATTTAGAATTAACCAGTCGCTCGGTTTCGTATTGGCAGGAGGCCAGAATTTCTTTAAAAATCTAGAAGTATAGGACTAGAACTGAATCCTCAATAATTTCAATGTTCGTACGAGGTTCATTTAATTTAGAATTAACCAGTCGCTCGGTTTCGTATTGGCAGGTGGCGCAATAGACGGAAAAACTTTTTTTGTGTCTGGAGGTGGAATGTCAGAATTTAGATCTGCAAAGTTTAATTCATTATTATATTAATTTAAACGATAATATGATGGCTGGTAATATATACAATATATAATATAATATACACCTAAATTTCTTTTGTTCGATCTAAGGTCATGTAAATGTGATTTCCTGACATTCATAAGCGAATAAACTTCTGTGTCAGTCCAATTTAAGGCCCTTTTATTAGATTTGATATCTGGGTTTCCATTTTATTTATGGATTGAAAAATAATCAAACTGTAAACAGTAATGTTTCAAAATGGCGGTAGTCAACACTTCACTGTGACGCCATTACCAATTGAAAAATAGTCAACTTCGTTCTGCCAACGGAATTATGTTAACATCCTCGCTAGTTGATCGGAGTTAATGACTTGATTGGGATTAACTACCAATTGAAAAATAGTCAACTTCGTTCTGCTAACGGAATTATGTTAACATCCTCGGTAGTTGATCGGAGTTAAAGACTTGATTGGGATTAAAATTGGCAATGTGAACGTAGTATTAAGGTTCCGGGTTCAATTACCGGGTTTGACATCTTCAAAAAAGTATTTTGAACTCGGATCGTTAAAGCCCAACATCCATCTAATGGCTGAACCCATTAGGGATGTAAGCCACCGTGGTGATCATTACATTGTCTTGTCGCTTAGTGACCGCCAGTTAGAAAACAGCATAAAGCAACACAAGAAAAAAAACACCTTGACTAATTCGGTTGGCTAGAAAATAATTCGATTTTTATTATGAATCTATAAATTCATTATACAGATGAATCCTGGAAACTTTGAGATGATTTTCTAGAGTAAAGTCAAATCTTTCGGAATGAATTATGTTTTCTAGAATGTGATTTACAGTCAGTTTACATTTTTTCATGATTTGCTTTCTGTAAAACTGTTATCTGTTTAATATAAAGATAATAGCAAAAAAATTGTTTTCTTTGTAATATTCGTTTTATGTTTTTGTACATTTTTCCTATATAAAGAAATTATATAATGATAAAATTACCTAAGTTAATGCTTTTCTTGCAATTATAACAAAAATTAAGAAAAATTTTATTCTTTTACAGAAAAAATACGTAAAATTGTGAGAAAATTCGATGTTGGGTTTCTAGTTGATTCGTATCTTCACGGAATGGATTATAATAATCATGGAGAAATTGCAGATTTGCTGGAAGTAAAGAAAAATTTTGCAGGGAACAGATCATTTGTCTCCAATTATACTAAACTGTTATTCGAATTTCACAGTTTGTCCGAATTATTTCCAACATTTCCTTCGGTTGAAATAAAAAGGTAATCATTTTATTCCAACTACTGTATATATAAATTTCTGATTTTTTTTAATTACCGATTCAAATTTCTACTAGAGTATTTATAGTAAGAGCCAATCGATTGTTACGGATTTTTGAAGACGCGTTAGTCGCTAGTGACCATTTGAATCATTTCTTAGAAGTTGAAATGATAAAACAGAAATATAAATATAGAGAATATTCTGAAATAAATGAAACTTCAGAAGAATATGAAATGTATAAAATGACAGAAGAGTAGGAATAAATAAAATTATTGATAGATCCGACGTTACGTTTCTATTAGCTTTGTATTATTACGGAGTGAATTATAATGCTGATGGAAAAATTGCAGATTTGCTGAAAATAAAAAAAAATCTTGAAGGGGAAAGATCATTTGTTTCCGATTATAATAATTTGTTATTCGAATTTCACAGTTTGTCCGAATTATTTCCAACATTTCCTTCGGTTGAAATAAAAAGGTAATCATTTTATTCAAACTACTGCATATAAAAGTTTCTGATTTTTTTTTTAAATTACCGATTCAAATTTCTACTAGAGAATTTAATGTAAGTGCCAATCGATTGTTACGGATTTTTGAAGACACTGAAGTCGCCAGTGATAATTTGAAACATTTCTTAGAAGTTGAAATGAAAAAAGAGAAGTATAAATATAAAAAATATTCTGAAATAAATGAAACTTCAGAAGAATATGAAATGTATAAAATGACAAAAAAGGATTATGGAAGAGTAAGTTAAATCATAATTTTATTAGCATTTATTACTAGATAAATACAGTAAAAACTGTTTCCTGGCTTTTGCATTTTAATCGACCATCGAATGCCTCGATCAATAAATCAATAAATCTCAAATTATCTGCCTAAAAAACAGGATAAGACGGGAATCTATTAAGTCGACGTCAGGAACTTCAATTCTCTTTTTTTTTGTCATTAGATGACACCATTTTCTAACCTATTTGTTATGGTCGACCGGATGGTGGCGGTGATAGTGTGTTGCTTTTTCATCTTAGAAAATTCGAGTTCAATTCCCGGATTCTACACCACTTTTTTCAGGAGAGATCCGGATCGGTTCTTTGAATCCCCATCCAATCCTGACGGCTGACTCTACCAAGAGTGTGGGCATGGAAATATCCCATTGCTAAGATGACTTCTATCATTAACCCGCTATCCAAACGAGGCAAGAATATTTCTTAAGGATATGATCTTGATTAAGCCCTTTTAGAATGTAATTAATGTAACATTATCCTCAAATTAGATTTTAATCTTAAATTTTTTTATTAATCATTAAATTTATTTTTACAGTGCAAAGATTTGGAAGCTGAATTAAATATAAGAAGAGTATTATCGAAGAGTAAGTTAAATGATAATTTTATTAGCATTTATTACTAGATAAATACAGTAAAAACTGTTTCCTGGCTTTTGCATTTTAATCGACCATCGAATGCCTCGTTCAATAAATCAATAAATCTCAAATTATCTGCCTAAAAACAGGATAAGACGGGAATCTATTAAGTCGACGTCAGGAACTTCAATTATCTTTTTTGTCATTAGATGACATCATTTTCTAACCTATTTGTTATGGGCGACCGGATGATCGCGGTGATAGTGTGTTGCGTTTTCATCTTAGAAAATCCGGGTTCAATTCCCGGATTCTACACCAGTTTTTTCAGGAGAGATCCGGATCGGTTCTTTGAATCCCCATCCTATCCTGACGGCTGACTCTACCAAGAGTGTGGGCATGGAAATACCCCATTGCTTAGATGACTTCTTGCATTAACCCGCTATCCAAACGAGGAAAGAATATTTTTTTAAAGATGTGATCTTGATTAAGCGCTTTTAGAATGTAACATTATTCTCAAATTAAATTTTAATCTTAAACTATTTTATTAATCATTAAATTTATTTTTACAGTGCAAAGATTTGGAAGCTGAATTAAATATATTGAAGGAAAAAATAAGAGATTTAGTCGAAAATATAGATATTACTACAGGAGGGAATGATCATCAGTTTGATGAAGTGTTTTCGTATTATAATTCGAGCAGCATTAAAAAATATAGAAAGTTCGTCAATTGAGAAAAGATATATTTGTAGGAGATTAACACCTATCAAGAATATTCAAATGTTATATTATTATATTCTTTGTCATTATATTTTTATTTGAAATTCTGTATTTCTGTGATGAATATTCTTGATAGGTGTTAATGTTATATTATTATATTCTTTGTCATTATATTTTTATTTGAAATTCTGTATTTCTGTGAAGCTTAGATAAAATATAAATGCAATGTAATTAGGGTGACCACCCAGAAAAAATATTTTATACCAACTTATGCAAGAAAAAGGTACTAAATCTGGAAAAAGTATTAAATTTTTATTTGTTTTCGTTTCACTCTAGGACATTTTATGATATTATTACATTATTATCATAAATGAACTCAATATAAAAACGCTAAATTAAAACTCGTACGACACATATGAAAAGAAAAATATCAAAATGAAAATTCACTTCTCATTTGTGAGGTAGTTTTGATTTTTCCTATCTATGAGTATACAAGAACTGCAGTTGTCATTCAATACAACAGAAGTCTAATTGTAATTCCAGCATGTACAGTAAATTAACTTACTACAGTTTTTACTTTCATTTTACTGTTTAAAATAATATTACATTAAATTTTCAGTTATTTAATATGCTATATATATATATATATAGGTTTGCACTCACTAGAGAAACATTGGAAGAATTTATTCATTATTTTTAGGAGATTTTCTTACATTAACTCTTCAGAAATAGTAAAATCTGCATCTGATGAATGTTTAAATTTTTCTTTTATCAAAAGGAATCCATTCATCAAGTTAGTCTGTAATTGATTTTTTATTTTATTCTTATTTACTGCCACTGCTGAAAATATCCTTTGTTTCTGCTGATGAATGAGGGAAACGCAGTATAGCTTTAACTAATGCTGTTAAATTAGGAAATACAAGGTGTATTTGTTCTCCTATAGCATTTTTCATTTCGAAAACTTTATTCCAACAAATCATGAATTCTTCGCCTTTTTTAAATGCTTCTATAGTATTCAATATGACTTTCTCTATCAAGCTCTTCATAACTATTTTCTTCAATAATTTAGAAAAACTTACAGCAAGTGGCATTATGCTGTACAAATAGTATAATGACACTTGCTGTAAATATAAATCGTTTATTTTTATGTTATTTATAACAATTATGTTACAGATTCAAATAGTCTACAATGTATACAAACCCAGTCAGTATCCTACGTAACTAGCGCTCCTAACGGTCAACAACCGAACTGCTCTTTAGAGTGCGATTGGGCAGGCAGTGGCTATACAAACAGTATAATGACACTTGTTGTAAATTCTTTATAAACTCTAGAAGAGCTTCCACTCTCGCCCCAAGATATACGTTTCTTATGTTTAAAAACTGATCTTTATTGGCTGGATTTATCTTTTCAATTGATGTATTTGTAATATATTGAAATTTCATGATCTTTTTTATTTTATCTCCTTCTGATGTAATTAGAAGATGAAGACGATATTAGGAGCCTCGATACATACTGTTGATAAGGTGAATGCTAAGAAGAAAAAATATACCTTAATTAAAATTTTAATTTATTCAAATTATTAGAAAGGAGAAAGTACTGGATCTGTTGTTGTTGTTGATCTAGTGTTGATACTAAATATTTCATGATGTTTTTCATTTTATCTCCTTCTGATGTAATTAGAAGATGAAGACGATATTAGGTGCCTCGATACATACTATCGATAAGGTGAATGCTAAGAAGAAAAAATATGTCTTAATTTGAATAAATTAAAATTTTAATTATTAGAAAGGAGAAAGTACTGGATCTGTTGTTGTTGTTGATCTAGTGTCGATACTAGGACCGTAAAAATTCATAAAAATACTACTAGTGGTGGTCACCCTGAATACAATACGTATCAATAAATTTAAAATTATATTTGCTAAAAATATGATTTTTTTATTATTATAAAAGAAATTCACGATTTTTTAAACGAATAATCGATGTTGTTTTATGATAAATTTATTTTATAAATTTTAATATTTAATAAAAAAAATACATACCTAAAATTTTCAATTATATACGTATTTTTATCTTACTTTCTGAAAAAAAGAGATTTATGACATCATTACCTGTCTGTCCGCTCTAATGACTTTTGAACGGATTAGTAGATTTTCATGAAGTTTATTAGGGAAGATATAAAGTCAAACCTCGGTTCACGAACGTCTCGGATCATGAACAATTCGGTTTATGAACAAATTTTCCGAATACGAAGCATCTCGGATGACGTACTCTGTCTCGAGTTACGAACATGCAAGTCGTCCATATCGTGGAGCCATAAGCTGGGAATATCAGTGTCGGCAGTATTCGTAGAAGAATGATTTAGCGGAAAATAACAATATTAGGAAGGGAAATGTTCCTTCTTCTTTGATCCGTGAAATTTGTGCAAAATAGGGTGAGCTGCGAAGTATCGCGGAACTCTATCACTCCGATAAAGTAGTAGCAAGCCTCAGTATAAACATTTTCAATGATTATGCCATGTGTCATTTTAGAAACGTTTTTAAATGTACACAAAAACAAATCACACTGGACAACTTTTATGTGAGACAGAGGCCACGTGGGTCTGAAGCAGAATCGAGTGGTGTCAAAAGGCAGAAAAAAGAAAAAAGAATCTCCTTCCAAATAACAGCGTTTCGCTTCCTCACCACCTTCCATTTACGCCGTTAACTCTTTTCCATACAGGTACGGTAAAATTAAATTAAGTTTTCCTCTATATTTGATCCGCTTAATGTTGTGTTTATCTTTTTTGTGATAGATTTAATGGTTTCTATTGATTCAGTGTTAAGAACTTGTGCACAAAGTACTGTTATAAAAGTTTAAATGAACAATCACCTGGAGTCCAGGAACGGATTAATGCATTTTACGTTAATTCCTATGGGAAAAATAGTTTCGGTTTGCGAACGCCCTTTAGGAACGAATTAAGTTAATGATCTGGAGTCCAGGAACTCCTATGGGAAAAATAGTTTCGGTTTGCGAACGCCCTTTAGGAACGAATTAAGTTAATGAACGGAAAGCTTGACTGTAGTATCAGAAATGATCTGGATGCTGCATCCACTAATCGAGTAATTCTATTTAAACGTGAGAGTGATTCTAACTTTTGAAATATTCTAATTGGAAGAAGCTCATAAATTACAGTATATTTCACAAAAATTTGAGTTTTCCAATCTCTCTAGTATTTCTGTCACAAATTTGAACTCTTTCCCAGTCTCAATGTCATAACTTTTTATTTGGAAAGATTAACTGTTACAGATTTAACGATTCAAAATATTAAAACGCCATCTGTTGCAATCTCTCGTTAATGTCGTTTCAATAATGTAGAAGGAAAAATGGGTTTTCGTACAAAATTAAACTATTATACAAGTATTAGCAACAGTATGATCCCTGCGAAATATTTATCTTGCCATCACAAAACTTTATTTTATCATAAACAGTAATCAACTTAAAAACTTCCCTTTCCCTTAGCTGTCACATAATTTATATTCCACCCCTTAAATTTTTTAAAACTAATTGATCAGTTTTTAATGAAATTTAGTAGGGGAATGAAGACTTTGATGACAGGGTTGCAGAATCAGTCGGAGTCGGACCTTACAAATTTTAGGGAGTCGGATTTGTTTTAAAAGTTGGAGTTTGAGTTGGATAATTTGCAACCATGGGTTGCAGAATCGAAGGTTTTTCAGTGGAGTCGGAGTCGGAATTTTTAACTGCCAGGAATCGGACCTTAACAAATTTTACAGAATCGGACTCAGAATCAGAATCGGATATTTTTTAAAAGATGGAGTTAGAGTCGAATCATTTGCCATCCGATTCTGCAAACCTGCTTGATGGCAGATCAATTAGCCATAAATCATCAGTTGCATAAAATTCCGGAGATTTCTCTCTAATAACTTTTAAATTATATTATTATTTTATAAAATTCAATAGAGAGAGAGAGTGTGTGTGTGTGTGTGTAAGTCATTAAAGGCGATCTCCAAACGAGATTAGATAAACTATAGTTATTTTATAATGTGGGCATTCAAACTTGTTTTCCTAATTATTACTGATTACAATAATTGATATTTTTTATGACATTCAATACAGCATATGCCATCCAAGTAACTTTGAATTTTTTGTGTTCAAATTTTAATGTGATATGTTTTATTTAATCTTTTAAAAATAATGGATGGGAATATTCGGAATATAAGCGATTCTTTCCAAAACTGCTTTTTTCATTCATGTACAGGAATACCTCGATTATCGCGGTTTCGATTATCGCGATTTTCGATCCGTCCAATTACAGGAATACCTCGATTATCGCGGTTTTGATTATTGCGATTTTCGATTTATCGCGGTTTATAATTTATACCAAAATTCGAATTATCGCGGTTTCGAGATGTAGCCCACTACATATGTAACCAGATATTTACTCTCCAGGTAGCTCTCTTAAAGCAGTTTCGTTTATATCCGAGGGTACCTACTTACTGCTCAACAATAACTGTCCATGTTTGCCTGAAATACATGTGGACAAGGCCAGCTTAAACCCGGTAAGCAAACGATGCACCGTATCGGGGCGACTTAGGAAAGAGGAACCAAAATTATTATTTTCTCAATATTGTAAAGGTGTTGAGTAGATGTTACAAGGAAGCTGCATCGGGGCGCCGGGATCTCTAGAGCAGATATGGCATATGGATATTTTCTCTCTTCTTATTTACCCCTACAATTAATGCTAAAAGAAACAAGGATGATATCAAGTCTACAGCTATAAAGAAGAAACGTAATGATCAGCTTAGAAGATTAGCACATTTAACAGATTTCTTTTTTACCTCATTCATAAAATTTAATCAATATATTTGAAAAATCCTTGGCAATGATCACCCATTTTATACGCATTATTTATCCCGATTATCGCGGATTCGATTATTGCGGTATTTTTCATGGCAACAATAACTGCGATAATCGAGGTATTCCTGTATATAAACTTTTTGAATTTTTAAACTCGCGGATTCGATTATTGCGGTATTTTTCGTGGCAACATTAACCGCGATTTATTCCTGTATAAGGTATTCCTGTATAATAAAGCAACAATCAATTAATATAGTTCTAATCATTTAGAAAATATAGGATGATTATTTTTCAGCTAATTGTTTGTAAAACTTGCTAAAATCACAAAACAGTCACCAAAAAAAAACACATGTATCAGATATGAACTCTCACCGCAAATAACCTTTAAAACTTATATAAAGGATAATGATAGTAACATAATAGAGATCGGCTGGATGGTCGCATGATAATGTGTTGGCTTACCACTTGAAGAATCTGGATTCAATTTCTGGGTTCATAATCCCCAAAAAAGTTTTAAAATGGAAGCAGAGTCCCAGTCAGGCTTATGACCCCACCATAGATGTGAATGGCCTATATACATGACACGCACTGGAATGCCAGAGCTTAGTAATCTTCAGTTGGAAAGCTGGGTACAACAAAAGAAAGCAGCATAATTACCAAGTAAAGAGCTCTCGGGAAAGAATTGGGAAGACTTAAAATTCTATTTATTTTTAACAATTAACGTTATAATTAAAATGTTAAATATGTATAATAAAAAAAATCTTTGATTAGTGGATAGAAACTGCAGTGGTAATGTATTTTTCCCAAGAAACTATAATGAATCCTGGTATTTTTTATATAAAAATTATATAATCCTTGTTTTGATAAATTAGAAAAAATAGATAGTTATTCTGTGGGTGAATGTTTGATTTTACTGGAACAAAAATAAGCGATAATTTGTTAATTATGTTACGTATACTTAAAAATCAGTGAACGCATTGCCCCTCCACGAATGTGGATGCAGCCCGTGATTGGAACGAAACTGGCTCCGCCCCTTTAGTAATCTCCCTGATTGGAAAGTGGGCATAAAAAATACAATAAAAACTATTAATAAAATTCGTTGTTAAATCTAAATTATTATTTAAAATATTTAGGTGTGCCGCCAAATTTTAAAATATTAAAAAGTGTTCTTCAACAGAAAAATGGTTCTCAACAGAAAAAAGGTTGAGAACCACAGAAATAAGCATATAAAACACACAAACATCCAATTTTAAAATACTAAAATAAGTTCCTCGACAGAAAAAAGGTTGAGAACCACCAGAGTAGCCAATGCTTCATATAGATTCGTTATTATAGAATATGCATCATAAAGGCGATAACAAGTTCATTGATTTTCTCCATTCATATTGGCAATATTCAGTGGTGAGCTTTAGAGTGCTAGTGTCAGCCCTTTGTTAAATTTGTCTGTAATTTGGGAGCCCCTTGTTCTTTTTGTTTTATTGTTTATTTATTCCAAGAAAAAACTGTCTCGCGTGTCATAATCATACTTTGACTTATATTACTCTTTCTCTTCCTCGTATTTGCGTATTTGAATGTACATCTTAAATAATGACCATGTGGCCATAATACCTCCAAAGCAAGGTAGGGGGTAGAGATGCGCGCAAAGAAATTTTTGAAATGTGGAAAGAGTGTATATTAAAGTCTGTTCTGTTTCATTTGTTTGGTCAAATGCGTTGTAGATAACTTAAAGGTTTCTTCTCTTTAAATTTTAAGGGAATTTAATCCTAAGCTTTACATAAAAAGTTTTTTGAAAAATCATGGCTCGGCTGAATTTTTGAAATGTGGAAAGAGTGTATATTAAAGTCTGTTCTGTTTCGTTTGTTTGGTCAAATGCGTTGTAGATAACTTAAAATTTAAAGAGAAGTAACCTTTAAGGGAATTTAATCCTAAGCTTTACATAAAAAGTTTTTTGAAAAATCATGGCTCGGCTTTAGAATCTCATTATTATTTTTTCACGTCAGTTGCATGAAAATGCAAGTGATGTGAAAGAAAATAATTTGTGGCAGCTTCTGGCATAAATTATGCTACATAATTAAATTTACTCGTTATTTTATGTAATTTCTGTGACATTTTTTATTTTTTAAGTTGCATGAAAATGCAACTGATGTGAAAGAAAATAATTTGTGGCAGCTTCTGGCATAAATTGTGCTACATAATTAAATTTACTCGTTATTTTATGTAATTTCTGTGACATTTTTTATTTTTTTAAATTTTAAAGATTTTTTTTTATTTTAAAATGTGTTCTTGCGCATGCACAACTATTTGTATTTTCTGCTTTTTGTAAAAAGTAAAACATTTAATTAGAATTTGATATTTTGTTTTTATAAGATAAAGTGTTAAAATTTTCATAGCTCACCGCTTGGAATATCAGATTAATTTGGAATTCGAAATGCTTATAAAAGGATTTTATTTGACATAAAAAGTTATGAATAATCTAATTGATCAGTTTAAATTCTTTTTCATCAATTTATAATTTAACTACATAATTTTATATTGTTATTATCATGATTTAATCGATTCCTTTTTTATTATTTTACATATCTTTCCTACCAGGGGTGAAGCATTTTCAGAATTCAAAATCTATGTGGGATCAACGATAGATAAAGCGAAAGATCGGCCATCAGGATTCTCTCAAAAATATCTGAAATATGGATTCCGAAGTGAATCCCGGTTTTTCAATTAGAAACCAGCAAACTTACGTTAAAGCCTAGAACACATCGAGACTTTTCCGCGCAGAATAGCAGAGTGCAGAAAAGTTTCATTCTGCTTTGGTTCTGTTTTCTGCAAAATATAGCGGATAAGACACATACAAATGCAGTTAAGTGAGTTAAGTAGAATGCATTCCGCTGCCATTTTACATCCTCTGCCGATCGATAATGACGGATAACTTTGAGAAAAGTAAACCATAATACTATATTTCTTTTCACAATTTTGTATTTACAAATTAGAAAAGAAATATAGTATTATGGTTTACTTTTCACAAAGTTATCCGTGATTATCGATCGACAGAGGATGTAAAATGATGGAGGAATGCACTACAGCATGGTCTATAAATATATACAGTATAGTCATTCCACTTCGACGCCATTGCTGTAAGATTTTGAAATCCCATCACTAGAGTCACTGTGTTCCACGTCGTATTGAATTCGTACTTGTAGTCCTGATCTAGATTGTTGTTTGAGAAATGATTTTATTTATTTTTGACGAAAAATGCCAATATGTTGTTTTGTGCCTGACTGCAATTCAAGATATACAACCTGTAAGGAAAACACCATGTACTCAAGGAAACTATGAACAACTCTATATCTGCTATGAAGAATGTTTATCTGTGATGTTTACTAACCAATGTATTACTCCTGGTAGCGGATGTGATATTTCATATTTGGAATTTTATTTTCGGTATGAGATAGAAGAATTTGAAATTTTTTATAGAACTGTAATATAAGTTCTTGGCCCCATTGTAACATATCTGCTACCATTACTCTTTCTACAATCAATTTTCATTAAATTTTTATAAATAAAGCTAATTTAGATTTAATAAATAAAATTATATAAAACTCATCACAGAAAAATAATAGAATTTTACATTTGGAGTGTTTGTTTTACAAATAATAAGAATACTTTATTCATTATTATATATGAAGTTTCACATTTTTATTTATTTTATTTGTATCAATATTTATACTTAAAATACTCTAACTCTTGGAAATTATATATTTCAGTTTTTTTTTAATTTAGGGATAAAAAAACAGAGCTAAAGAAGGCCAATAATTCCTCTGAAATCTAAATTAATTCTGTTGTTGTGATGTATAGTTCTCTATATTGAAAATAAATCTATTATAGAAATCCCACTTCCAATTTTTCTATTACAGTATTTTCTATTGAAAAACGCTAACTGTGACTGTAAAAAATTCAAAGCATCTCTAAATTGATTTGTGCTAAATTATTAATACCTATGGGAATGAGCTTTCAAAGTAAGATGATTTATATAATTACAATATATAAACTTTGAAAACAGGAGAAAGATAAATAAGAAGAGGAAATCTCATAGCTATCAAAATTAATCACTAAAAATTTTCGGTTCCCAGATAGCTTTAATCCAATCAAAAAAGTTCTAATGCAATACTAGATATGAAATGATAAATAAATTATTTTAAATAATGAGATATTTTCCTCTTTCAAAACTATTATACTGTACATACCATTTCTATCAGATACAAAAATAAATTTCAGTAAATTATTTTCACTAAAAGAGATATGTATCATAGAAAAGTTTGAACTAAATTATAAATTTATTATTTTATGAATGGCATTGAAATTGACACAAAAATTTATTTACCAATATATCAAGAAATAAATAGTGTTTTAAATAATCATGTGAAAAATAATTATAATGTTGCTATTATCGAGGAATCATGCCTTATTTATCAACTTATATTAAAATGCAACAAGTTTTATTACAAATGCCCATAGTATGTCTGTTCTGATCCAGAAATTTTAATAAAGTTTTTTTTTAACATTTGTATGATCTTTGTGCTCAGATAAATAATTTGATGGGCTAATTATTGTATTTATTTATTTTTTCAAACGGAATTATTATACTGGACATAAAAAAATTGAAAATGTATTTCAGTATAATTAAAAAAATTTTTTAATCCATATTCTGTAGAATTACTGATTAAAATATCTTATTGTTAGTAATTTCGAACAATTAGATTGTATTGACTGGAATTATTTCAAGCATATTTGAAGAATCAAAGAAAAACAGATCAGAACTGCAAAATTGTTAACTTAAAAATAATAGTTGTGAACGTTAAAAATTTTGCAATATTAGTTTTTGCCATTTAACGTTAAGCATAAAACGTTAAGGATAACACTAAGGTGTTTTCATTCTAATTTATCAAAATAGAATGAATACTGCAAAATATTTTTAGCGAAATTCCTGCTAAAAATATTTTGCAGTATTATGTTTGAGCTATAAGCTTCTATAAGTAACTCTATACAGATTCGTTTGCTATGACTCTAGGTGTGATAACAACGCCGCCATGTTAATAAGAATCCAGATCTTTTCTATTGTTATCGGTAGAAGTGGAATGACCATATATATTTATAGACCATGACTACAGTTAAGAAACGAAAGCGGCATCTTGTGTTTTTCTTGTTTAGCGAACTGATAATTTATAAATATATTCTAAAAATAATTTCAAATATTTTCATTTTAAAAGGAAATCATTATTTATATTATATTTCCATTACATTCTATTACAATTTTATGAATATAATATAATTTCTCTGCGTCAGCAAATGTGATCGGATATTCTTTTCAGAATATTTATTAGGCCTACATGTTATATTATGCCGTATGCTGATGGCTTTCCATATAGACAGCTTTAAAAATAGATCCTTGTAATTTTTATTTTTTTGTCATAAAGACAGGAATATTTTCTTATGTTTTCGATAAACATCTACATATTTACAGCAGACAATCGTCGCTTACATTCCGCCGTGTTTTAAACGTAAATGACGTCATATGTAAGCATGCTACGATTGGTTGTAATTAGGCAGAAACCTCGAGTAGAATGAAAAACTTGAGTTGCGCTAATGTCAATTTTCTGCGCTGTTTCTGTTTAGATACGCATAAATTTCTTTCTGTTTTTTGCCGCTCTTTCCGCAGTTCTGCGCAGAAAGGTGTCGGTGTGTTCCAGGTTAACTGTTACAAAACAACATTCCATAGATGGAAAACAGCTATAAAATGTATAAATGGATATTAAATAATCAACCGGGAATTGAATATTTCATTTAAATTTTTTATTGTGATCATAACTAATAAAACTTTTTGGGAGATTTTAGAGAATGTTAAAGAATTTAACATAATTTCGTATTTATGTTATTTTGAATCCCGTAATTTTACGTATGTTATATTTAGGAGATTGATTTTTATGATTTATTTCGATGAATTGAAGAAAAAATTAAAATTCGATTTATTTTTAATTAATTGCTTTCAAAATTTATTATTATAACAGCATCTTTACAAAATTTTAAAATTTAAAACTGATTCGCAATTTATTGCAAACGTGATAAACATTATATTTTTTAGTATGTTTTTATACGAGACTGTTTAAATTTTTTTATAGATTTCAGATATAAATTAAATTAATTCTGTGTTTTCTTGCAAACTCCTTCCGCATTAAACTCGTAGGCAAAACTATCGATACCTGAAATTTTTTCATAGATTTCAGATATAAATTAAATTTATTCTGTGTTTTCTTGCAAACTCCTTCCGCATTAAACTCGTAGGCAAAACTATCGATACCTGGAGGTGGCGGACGCAATACGCATTCCAGACCTTCACCACAACTACCAAAAACATTCCACGGTCCATTACACGCTTCGCCCACGTTCTGTAACAAATTCTATCAGTACTCACTTGGCCATTATATTTTTGCTTTTTAGAAAAATATCAAGTAATGCTTTTGATATTTATATATGTATAAATATCTTGGCGCAAACTCGACAACATCCGCAAACATCGAAAACTGTTCCGCCCGAACATTCTTCCTCAGTTTTATTCAAACAGTTTATTTGGTCGCAAGGCAAACAAGACAGTGACAGCCCTTTACTTAAAATAATTATTTTTTCAATTTATTTAGATAAAAATCAATATAATTAAAATATCTATAAAAATTGCTTACCCATATATATAAAACGAAATGAATGAAATCATCAAAAATTTAAAATCCATCCTTAACAGAAAATAATACGAGCCACATATTTATCGAGTGCGCCATCTACGCAACAGGTTATCTGTTATCTATCTATCATTTTTAAGCTGAATTATCAAAAGTTCAATTTTTCAAGTGTTAAAAAATAACTATTAGAAGGCCATATTCATACAAAGCTCGGACACGTATTCACTCTTTTTTGATGTATTTTCACCATACTTAAGCGGATCAAAATCGGTGGGGGTCAGCTGTGTTCTCCCCTTGTTAGCATATCCATGTGTTTCAAATAAGTCAGCTGTGTCCTCCCCTTGTTAGTAATACTTTTTATTGAATGCATTCTCAATGTGTCCTCCCCTTGTAAGTGTTTTGCAGTGTAAAGAATTTTGTAAAGACCTCTCCCCTTGTTAGTATCTAATAAGAAAGAAAGTGGGATGTAATTAAATAGTCCTTGTTAGTATCAATAAATGTTTTTGTTTTTATTATTTAAATTAGTCGTCCTTGTAAGTAGCCATTTCTAAACTGCAACAAATATCCTAATTTTATAGTACTATACTTGGGTCATTTTTCAAATGTAGATATTTTTGATTAGATATAATTTATTTCTAGATGAAAACTTTTTCTAAGAAAAGCATTCTAACAACAATATTTCATCATCAATAAATATGTTTTATTTTTAATCCAATAGAATTGAAATTTTTAGGAAATATTAATGCATTTTCACACATTTTCAGGATTGCATTTAATTTATATTTAATTGAATATTAGTAAAGTTATGAAATTTTAATAATTAGATAAAATACAATATATCTGATTCTATTTTTTTTTATTTTAAGAACCATTTTTTAATTCCAGCTGCACTGCTCTCTAACCACTCAAATTTTCTTTCTAAAACAAAGAACCAAAAACTAAAATCTAATACAGAAATTAATATTTTAGTTTTGTGCTAGTTTTAAATTATTATTATTAGTTGATGTATTATATATATTCACATATATATATATATATAAATATATGCCACATGACCTTCGCTTGCCACCTTAGAGGTTTAAGTTCAATTCTGAGTCTGTCTCACATTCCAGTTTTTCAGGATTGAAAAGTGCAGTATTTCATTATATATATATATAATGAATATGATAAAATATAGCTCCCCCCCACACACACACACACACCCACCTCTAGTTATAAACATTTGTACTTATGAATATGAAATTTCATTTTCAAATTTCAAAAACTCTTCACAAATTTTAAATATTATGATAGCAGAATGTTCTAGCAACCAATATAAAGTAAAATTACACAGTTGTTAACATATAATGGCATTATTTCAAGATAGCAGTGATAAAATAAATCCTTGCTTTATATTTAGAATTTTTCATACAAATTTGTAAAATAAGAAATTTCTAATTGTTCCAATTGTGAATTAAACTACAAAATACAATATATAAAGTTATTTCAATGCTTTTGAATGGAAAACAACAGCAATATCCAAATTACAAACAATATGACTTATAAACAAAAGCTACATAAAATTAAGTTTATAACATGAGTATATATTCATGAATATATCAGGGGTGGCCAAACTGCGGCTCATGAGCCACATGCGACTCTTTGGTACCTTCAATGTGGCTCCATACCATGAAAGTCAAAGGTAAATATGAAGCAAATACTTATTTAAGTTAAACAAATTACAGATATATAATATTTTTTTAATCTATTGTAAAAACTAGTATGCATCTGAAATAAACAATTTTTGAAATCATCATATTGTAAAAAAACTATATGAAATAAATGCATTTGAAATAAACAATTTTTGAAATCATTATTAAGATTACTCGAAAAACTGGATGCCATTCTCACTCATCTAGAAAGAAAATGCAGCTCTCGAGTATTTGAGATTCTTCTATGTGGCTCATAGTGACATAAAGTTTGGCCACCCCTGGTATATATAATATACTCAAGCTATTGTATTATTAAATACTTAATCCATTAGATAAAGATTTCTATTTACAAATATATACAAATTATTGCAATTAAATATAAAATCTTTATAATTAAAATTATCAATAATGATATATTGCATAATCTACCATTTTATAAAATTCAAAATTTCTTTTATATAGTTTTAATAAAATAAAGGCAGATTATTAGTATTTCACAGATTTTGTTTATACAGGGTGTTTCAGAAATGGTGTGCCAAACTTCACAGGCTGGTAGATGAGATCATTCTAAGCAAAAAAGCTAGAGAAACGTTTTTCGATTTGAGGTTTCATAAAAAAGTTATAGCCATTTATAGTTTTGTGATGTCACTTCCTGTCTGGTACGACGTTGGCTTAATTTAAGGCGAAAAATGTCACGTGATGTGCACGCGTTGCTAAAAATTATATTTTTAAAAATATTATTTATGACTAAAAATTTATTTCTACAGTAATACTCATTTACATAATTTAAAATTAAAATAATTTTTATTACAATTAAAAAATATGACTAAAAATTTATGTCTACAGTAATACTCATTTACATAATTTAAAATTAAAATAATTTTTATTACAATTAAAACATAATAATTTACAGCAAAAAACACTCATTTCAATATTGTTTGCTTTTACTACGAATGGTCATCTGCTTTTAATACGTTCTCTATGCAAAATCAGGCGAAAAATATTTTTTCTACCAGATTTAATCAAGTTTTTCCAATAGATACTCACTATTCTTTTACGGATATGGCAGATATACATCTTATTTATGGACTAGTGAAATAGCAGAGAAGCTGTACATCTTTTTCGGGAAACATTTCCACAACGAAGATGTCCATCACGGGCCACTTTTACATGAATAGTTCGCAACCTCCGAGAGACTGGATCCTTTACACCCGTTACAATTAATAGAGGGGTAGGAAGGAATGTACGAATACGAAACGCTGAAGAACAGGTGTTACATTTGATACAGGAGAATCCAGGATTAAGTACAAGGTTTGTAACTGCGACAACGGGTGTTTCATATGCAAATGTATGGAGAGTTCTTCGTCAGGAAAATCTCTATCCATATCATTTGCAGCGCGTCCAAGGTCTTTCATATGTAGATTTTCAACCACGACTGACATTCTGTGAGTGGTTTCTACAGTGGTGCCGTCAACCTACGTTTATTGGTTGTGTCTTATTCACTGACGAAGCAAATTTCACAAGGGATGGCATTATGAACTTTCACAACAATCATCTTTGGGCAGACCAAAATCCGCATGGTACTACTCAATCTCGGCATCAGCAACAGTTTAGTTGTAACGTTTGGGCAGGCATTATTGGAGACTACCTGATTGGACCTGTTTTTCTGGAACGAACACTCAATGGCACAAATTACAGACATTTTTTGGAGCATGACCTTGGCCCCTTGCTAGAGGATGTCCCACTCACTACACGTCGACGAATGTATTTTATGCACGATGGCGCACCAGCACATTTTAGCCGCAGTGCTCGAAGTTTTCTCGACTCTACTTTTCCTAATCATTGGATTGGTAGAGGAGGACCCATTAACTGGCCAGCACGCTCACCAGATTTAAATCCATTGGATTTCTTTTTTTGGGGACACCTTAAGGCTCTTGTATAAAAATCCCCAGTTCCAAATGCTCAAATTCTCCATGATCGTATTGTAGAAAGTTGTGAAAGTATAAGAAATACTCCTGGAATTTTTGAACGAGTTCTGATATCAATGAAAAGATGTTATGAAGTATGCATCGCTGCTGTAGGTGGCCATTTCGAACAATTGCTGTAAATTATTATTTTTTAATTGTAATAAAAATTATTTTAATTTTAAATTATGTAAATGAGTATTAGAGGTAGATTTTTAGTCATAAATAATATTTTTTAAAATATTATTATTAGAACGCGTGCGCGTCATGTGACATTATTTGCCTTAAATTAAGCCGTCGTCGTACCAGACAGGAAGTGACATCACAAAACTTCAAACAGTTATAACTTTTTTATGAAGCCTCAAATCAAAAAACGTTTCTCTAGCTTTTTTGCTTTAGAATGGTCTCATCTACCAGCCTGTGAAGTTTGGCACACCATTTCTGAAACACCCTGTATATGGAAAAGATTAGATTATAATATTTGGAATCTTGGTATATCAATTATATCCATATCATGTTTTTTATTTTCAGGAAAAAAAATATAAACTTATACAAAACAGTACTTAAGCAAAAAGAAATAGATGACAAAACAACAAAGAGCATCTTGAAAGAAGTTTGTCCATTTTTCTTAAATAAAATTAAGGATTCAGATGCCACTACAAATATCAATTTTGTCTAGACAACAAAAAAAAAATTCTGTGTATTATGGCAACAAACTTGATTTGAAAATTGATTCTGAAAATGTTTTTGAAGTGCTGAATTGGCTATGAGGTGAAGATCAAACTTGACAATCTTATTGAAATTTGATTTATATATGTTAAAAGTTTGCTTGAAGAATTTGATTTTAACCTGAGCCTACAGATCAGCATGACAATTTCAAAATTTGAATGAACAATGAACAACAACTCTAAGATAAAAAATAATGATTCTTGCTTGCTTTCAAGAAATTCTGAGAGATGATAGATATTTATTTTAGAAGACTTCAGCACTTGATAACTTTAAGACAGTCAAAAAACTTGTGCATTATAATTTCTATTTTTATTTAGTAATTATTCAAGTCCCTGCTTATAATTCAAGAGGAACTGCTTTTTCTTCTTAAACTACAGGATGACCCAATAAAATGTATACACTTTCAAAAATAATAAAAACTACTTGCTTACTACGATACTAGATTAAATACAGCTCATTCGCAAGTATGGATTTTATTTAGCATAACGTTTTCGGACTGTATTAGTCCCTCATCAGTGCTGCTAAACATTACAAAAGAACATCGACATACAATAGAACATCATCGTTATAAATAGAACTTTAATCTAGTAAAATGTATACACTCTTTGTTACAACATTTTTAGTTATTTTTCAAGTTTGACCACTTGAAGTAATGGCTGAAGTCAGACTAAGCTTTCAGGAAAAGAAATTTATCCTAAAATGCTATGGAAGACTGAGAATATAAGTGAAGTTCAAAGATAATTAGAATAGAATTTCAACAAGATGCACCAACACAACTCACAATTGTTCATTTGCGAGATAAGTTTGAGGTGGAAGGAACTTTTCACAATGTCCATAAGAAGTAACCAGGAGTTACAGTGTGGTGTGGTTTGTCAGCATTTAGTTTAATTGGATCTTTCTTTTTTGACTATATTGTGACCAGTGCAAATTACTTCTTCTTGCTACAGGAATCCATCACATCACGTATTCAAGAGATGTTAAGGCATAAAAAATGGTAATTCCAGCAGGATTGGCACTTTTCCACTACCATCGTGACTGTGAGAGCCTATCTTGACAAAAATCCAGTTAACAGATGGATAGGACACAGAAGTACCATCAAGTACCCCCATGCTCACTGGATTTGACCCCAATGGATTTCTTTTTGTGGAGACACCTCAGAAACAATGTTCACAACACAAGACCAGCTACAATCAATGAGTTGAAAGCAACAATTGAAAGAAAATGTGCCCAAATTCCAGTTGAAATGATTAGGAATGTTCTTGATTCAATTGATGAGCTTTATCAGCTGTGCCTGGACTATAACGGCCAACAATTCGAACGCTTCCAATAAATGGCTGACTTCTACTGCTTATACTCAGTATAATATACGAGAAAATCAGCACTTTAGTAGTAAAGAAATATAAAATTTATTAGCTATAACTTTGTCAAGTTATAGCTAATAAATTTTATATTTCTTTACTGCTAAAGTGCTGATTTTCTTGTGTATTAAATGGCTGACTTCTATATTTGTCTATTTTATTTTGCATTATGAAACTTTTATGTATCATAATATCTGTTCATATTATAGTCATTCAAAGTGTGTATACATTTTATTGGGACATCCTGTATTTCTTGATTTGCCAAATTTAATATTTTTAAAATCATAAATTCAGAATAAGTATACCTATTTTTCTTGGTTAAAATTTCTTATCTGGAACTTATCATTCAATCTTAACATTGAATTTATGAAAAATTCTGCCTCAATTTACATCATTTCATATAGTGTCATTGGTCTTAGATATAACTTTAGGGGTGACTATATTAATGCATTAATTCCCCTCAGATAATTTTTATATTTTTTAGTTGTGTTCATTTTGTTTCATATAATGACTTTCATACAGATAATCCCTCAGAAAATTTTATTTTTTTAATAACAACATTTTAACTAAAATCCATGCTTTACAATTTCAGTGCTAGTGCAAATTATAAGCCTTTAAGCAGAGAAAAACTGCTTGACTAGGGTGACCATTTATCCCGGATTTTCCGGGACAGTCCCGGGTTAAAGCCCCGTGTCCTGTATTAATATATGTCCCGGAAAATGTCCCGAATTAGATAATTCATCATATCGTGAATATTATATAATATTTGATTACTATGTATTTTATTCGCGCATCTCTGCATACATGACTATATGAATGCATTCACTCATCTATGCACATGCTTATGTTTACAGTCGCCCCACACACACACACAATCATCAGAATCAGTCATCACAATCACACATACACATACAGTTTAAGATTAAAGCAGCACTCGCAAGTGTAGTTGTCAGTTGTTGGTTATTCCATTGAAACGCATATACAGGTAGGCCTCGATGAGTGCGAGTTCGAATAATGCGATTTCGGTTAGTGAGACTTATAAAATTGATACCGTTTTTCAGTTAGTGCGAGCAAATATTCGCAACTTATAAAAATGATACCGTTTTTCACTTAGTGCGAGCAAATATTCGACTTTTAAAATTGATACCATTTTTCAGTTAGTGCGAGCAAATATTCGATTAATCCCGCATTTTTATCGTAACATAATTCGAGTGTCCCGCATTATGTTACGCTAAAAATGGTCACCCTAATCTTGACATATTAGCCTATCACGAAAAACTAAAAGATTTGCATCATCAATGCTAAGGTGAAATCATCCAAAACATATATTGTTAAATTATAACCTTATATCCAATAAGCTACTTAATAATTTGCTGGTTTTTACGTGATGTTGATGAAGTTGAAATTATAAAAGTCAATTTGATTTTCTCATTACGTCGAAGTTCGAATATTCATGAGGCATTTCATTGCAATATATAAATTACTGAAGTATTACTAGCTAGTTAATATTTTATATGTTAATCGCTATATTGACGATTAAACTATATATTTATATATATTCTTTACACCATAGTGACCGAGCCTGAACCAATCTATATATATTTTTTTATTTTTATACGTTTGATCTAAAATAAGCCTAATTATTACGGTTTCATAGCATATGGATACTTAATTGCTGCATTCATATATCATTTACTTTACATAATATAATAGCATGATTAAATATATCATTTCAATTATTAATATAAATTAATTTTAAATAAAATCTTACTTTTATAAATATTCTTAAATAAACAGATCTTTCTCACAACACCACGTTTATTTCATCATGTAATTAACGCCATCTACAGCAGTAATTTTATATTTGAAAACAAATAATTCATTCGATGAAACTTATCAAAAATTTTCATTAAAACAATTTTATAATTTAATTATTATATAGCAAAATTAAAACTTAGTTTAATTTATGATTCGTATATCTGATTTAACTGTGCTATTTAAAATAAGAAATTTGAATTCGTATCGTTCAAGGGTATCATTTCTGTTATTGCATATTATTTATTATAAGTACATATTTTTATTTAAATTTTTTTTGCACAATGCATTGTTCTTTTGATAATTATATAAATTTTATACCATGACTAATCAATTTACATATTCTTTCTTTTATTCTGCTTGCCTGTGTAAATCTCAGCTATATAAATATAATACAGTCGAAGCCGGTTAATAGGGAATCGGATATAAGGGACAAATGTGTCCTGTCTCAGCGAAAAACCTATGTTTTGTGTGTATTTTTCGTCGGATATAGTGGATTCGGATATAATGGAAAATTCTGCTATATGGGAGATAAGTTTTCATTTTTCTGTACTCTTCCTTGTGATGACCTAATCTTCATCTGCTTTACCTCGGCTGGCCATCAGTGTAATTTATTTAAAAATAATAAAAATATTATAAAAAGCCAATTTGCTGCTTTTTATATTAATAATTTAAATTTAATGAATACAAATTAAATTAAAATTGTAGTTCCTCTAAAAAGACAAAATCCCAGGTGGCACTGTACCCTAAAAATGGTGCCACTCTAATAATTTGTTATATAAGTTTGTAGAATTTTTAGAGTTATACTCCAAGTGTAGAAGTTTTGGAGCCAAATGTATGAGATTAAATGACAGGATTTCCGCTCATTTATATTAGCGAGTAATAAGTATTAATTATTTCCCATTTTATGTATACCGCAGATACAAGATCCATAACTGGTAATCGAATAATTACACAACTCAACCGAAATTCGGTTAATTTCGGTTTCGATTAACAATTCTTCAATGTTTACTTTGCTCACCCGACGAAGCGCCGGTTTGTTGCGCATTCGGATATAAAGGACAAAAAGTGTAGGTCTCCTCCATTCCCTTATAAACGGCTTCGACTGTATATATATATCGACGGTAAATCTTCACACAGGCAGATGATAGCGTCTGTATATTCTTTATCTGTATGAAGTTCTGCCGCTTTCCAACAACGAGTACTAACCACGATGGCATTCTAGTGCCTACCACGAACAGTTTCCAACTCTCTCTGGACCAGAGTTGGAAACTGTTCGAGCCTATCAGACAAAAAATGGGACTCAACGACCCAGGCTGGATCCTTCTGAAAAATGCACTGTAGATATAGACTGCAGGAAGTTAACTTGGATTCTCAGGCGGCCGGATGGCCGAGGAGTAACACGTAGGCGTGCCACGCAGGAAGATCCGAATCCGCGTTCCGGGTGCGACATCTGAAAAGTTTTTCAGGGTACTGGGCCCGGCCCAGCAATCCCTGTCTTTCACCATCCGGCATTCCTCCACGAGTGTGGGTGTAGCCCATGGTTAGAACTGGCCCGCCCCTTAATAATCTCCCTGATTGGAAAGGGGCGTAAAAATGGAAAAAAACGTGGATTCTCCAGAATGAAAGGACAACACGCTTACACTGCTTTCATTCGGTCAACTAAATTGAGATGATGATGAAATGACTTCGTTAAACTCGGAAGAGATAGCTGCATTATTTCAGTGTGTGAGTGAAATAAAAAGGTATTTCTGGAAACAAACAGTTTACTTTCCAAGCATATTTTTTTAGAAAATTGGCACATGAAAACATTTCAGCTCGAAGTGGAATCCGGCAATCGAATCCAGATCTGCAGAATCCTCTAGAGATCCGGATTCGATTGTCGGATTTCACCTCTTGGAAAATTTATTCATGTTGTGTGGGCCCGGCCCTCACAACATGAATAAATCATCAGTTTTCTATAATCCGGCTGACTCTTCCGCAGGAGTAGGCAGTCTGTGGATAGATTGTTATCGATCTCAGTTTTCTATAATCCGGCTGACTCTTCCGCAGGAGTAGGCAGTCTGTGGATAGATTGTTTTATCCACCACTTTAGTATTCTATTCATGATTCTCTCTGAGCAGAAAATGACATCTGTTGACAAAATATGGCGCGAAATTAAACTATGCTGTATTTAGATCGTTGACTGTATATCATCAGTTTTAAATGGCAATGTGATATAATAAATTTTCTAAAAGATTAAATAATTCATAGTTATTGTGGAAAACTTCAGAAGTTTGAATGCTACCTCTTTAAATTATTGAAAATGCAAGATAAATATATTTTTTAATGCCGTTTTCTAATTAATGCTGATTATTAAGTGGCATGACAGAGTAAACCCATCCCTATAGAAGGGTGAATCACCCAATTGTAGGGAGAGAATCATCATGCCGTGCTTGACCATCATATAAATTTTTCAAGAGACCCTCAGATATTTGATCTTGTATCCTCGGGACAGAAAACAAAATGAATCATGCTGCCAATTTGGCCAACAAGTAAATTTATACTTTACCAATATCATCTTTAACGACAAGACTTTTCTGAAATTTTATAAATACCTTTTAATGTGTTTAAAAGATATTAAGAAATAACTATCTTTTAAAACAATTTGAAAGCTGACCATATTTAAATAGTTGAAATTTGGGTTAAGGTTAATTAGTTTACGCCGCCATATCCTCATGGGATATACTGTATCTGGCGGCGGCCACTTGTAGAGCCCATCACAGGCTGGCCAACACCCGTAATGGGGTCAACTGGATGGTTGAAGGATGGGGTTCAACGGGCCGGGCCCGGACCCCTCCTGAAAAACTGGAGGTGTGGGACCCGGATCCTACAAGGTGGTAAGCCAAAGCTTTACCACGCGGCCATCCGGCCGACTTGATGTTTGGGAGTTTAGATTCTAATCTTCAGATATCTTTTAAAGAAGTATATCCTTATTGAATTTACAGGAAAATAAATTAGCTAATAATTTCAGAAATTATACAAATGGCACTGTATTTCAATTTATTGATTAGTTGAAAACTCATATTTCAGTACTTTATGAGGGTATGTCACAATTAAGGAAATAAATTTCCTCATATTTCATATGTTAACATTAATCTTTATGTATATGTAATATAAATATATTTCTAAAGTTTTTTTAAATTTATTCATTTAAAAATAATACTTAGAAAAAAGGACCAAGGGATTAAAATACTATATTTTCCGAAATAAATTTCAAGAAATGTAAGCGTTTCTTCTTAAAAAGAATAATATAAGCCTAGTATTTCTATCTCTACTTTTTAATTTGATTGAAACCGTAAATTGATAGACCTAATTCTGCATTATCAGGCTAAATTACAGTAAGTCTGTCATCTTGTAGTTGGAATCTCCTTGAATTATAATCGCCACATGAAATTTTAAGAATTTATGGTGGATGGCGAGTTGGAGTTTACTTAAAATTAACTGTTCTTATTGAAAGATTTGTCATTTTATATTTTTAGCCTACTTTCCGAAGGAAATGGAGGCTTATAAGATAATGATCATGACTATCTGATGTCTGTGTGCGCTCCACTAATAATTTTTTTTTCAATTAATTACAGTCAAATCCCGATAAGACGCCATCATCCGTCTAGGGACGATTTTGGCGTCTAATCGGGATTGCCGGTTTATCGAAAACAGTGTAATAATTTAAAAATAACATTGAACTCCGAATTTATTAAATATGATAAAATACATTACATTTATATTTAGCATCCAAACTTAACATTTCTAAAAAACTATATATTTTACAGTATAGTATACATACACATTACGTACAGTACTATATGGAAAATATCCATCTGTTGTTATATTTCTGATGTACTGTATATTGTGTTTTACAGAGAACTGAAAGTCTCTATTTTGAATTCTCTTTGTAAAACACAATGTACAGTATTCTTATTTGCTTGGTATGCAATAAACTATAGAAAAGATCTGATTCTTACGATCCTAAATTTTCTACAATCTAGGTTTAAAGAGACATATGATTAACGGTTAACTCCATATCTCCCACCTGCTGGTTACAAATGAATCCAGAGAGCTTTTAATACCATATATACAGTACTGATGAACTTCGGGATATAAGTCACCTTACATACCCCTGGCGGATTAACGAGGACTACAAATTAGTTGAGACAGATGGAACACTCTCATAGACTCTATTGTATACAAGAAACGAACGAAGAGTACTTGAAATGAACTTAACTATTATTAAAAATGAGGTTTTAATCTATTGAAAGTTTTAATTATAAAAGTTTTTTTTTGTAATAAAAGTGCCATAAGATTCGTAGAAATAATAATAACCGACCTTACACTATTTACAACAAAGGTGAAATGAGTAACGCCAGGTACTGCCAATAGTGGCAGAACCTTCGAATAAGCGAAGTGTTCCATCTGTCTCAACTAATCTGTGAACGAGGACAAATACAATACCAAAAAAATATTTGTTTAGACCAGGGGTGAGCAACCTTTTTCATCAATGGGCCAATTTAAATTTTAAATTTTTTTGCGGGCCGCACATAAAGTAACACTTATTAATAATGCATTTGTCTCAACTAATCTGTGAACGGGGACAAATACAATACCAAAAAAAATATTTGTTTAGACCAGGGGTGAGCAACCTTTTTAATCAATGGGCCAATTTAAATATTAAATTTTTTTGCGGGCCGCACATAAAGTAACACTTATTAATAATTTACAAAACTTTATTTTAACATTGAAGTAGAATTATTGTCAGTGTTAGTACACCTAAAATTCATGTAATGCAGAAAATTGTGAATTAGAGTCTATATTGTGATTATTATTAAAGAAATTTTTAAAGATATTATTTACTTAATTTATTATTCATTAGAATGGACTGTTTCATCAATGGAGTATTCCAAAATGTAGATTAAGGTTGATTACAAAGAAATTAATCAAACCAAGATTGAATGAATAGTATGTTTACACATTTTATTAAGTTTCTTGAATAAATGGTTTGTTAATACAAACCATTGTACCTTGTTAATTACTATATAGTCTATTTTCACTAAATGCAATTAATTCTATCCAATTTTACATTATTAATTGTGGTCAGTCTTGTATTTAAAATTTTTTGGGAGATAGATATTTCAATAACACAGAACTAACCTTTTTTGACCACTCTAAGATTACTTCCTCTTCTAAAATATCAGCATCATAGAAAGCATTGAGGATGTGAGGAACACGTACCAACAAAGCATCACGATGGATTTTAATAACCTGTTCCAATCCTCCTAACAAATACTTTTGGGCCTTAGAATTGTCATGGGTGAACTGGAAGAAAAAAAATTTATGATCAAAAATGATTTAAAACATTTATGAATAAAATTATACCTACTCTAAGAAAAAGGAGGCGATGAGTCTTTATTTGTTGCAAAACATTTTTATCAAATAACAGTTCACAGAGAACAAGAGGAGCTTTTTCTTTTATTTCTAATCTTTCTGCTTCTGCTACAATTTCTTTTTGCATACTATCTAATGTTTTATTTTCTTGATGTTTCTGCCAGAAAAATCAATAATATAAAATATTAATTTTGAAATTATTTTTCAAATAAGACACTACCATGATATTGTAATAATAATTATGTAAATAGAAGTGATTGCCATTCAGATTAGAAAATAAATATTTTCAGTTTTATTTTCTCAGTGACATCACCATGCATTATATGACAGCATCCAGAATACCATAATTATTCAAAAACTTGAAATAATAAATAAATGCTCTTGATATAATTTATTGAAATTTATGTTAAAATAAAGTTTAGAGAATTTAAAATAGTACAATAGAGTGCCAATTAACAGTATCTTGTTTAACCCTGTTGAAATCCATTAACACGTAGAGATGTCAAGTAAAATAAAGACAACACATTAATAAAATTCAATTCTGATTTAATCATTGCAGCAACTGATCAGTTTTTTTTGCATTTATTGGTTGGAAATGTCTCTCCAATGATGGTTCCTAAGTTTTCCAGTTGCTAAAATTTTTTTAAAGCATTTTAAAAAAAGTTAGATAATTTGAACAGATTGTTAATTTGACAGATCCAAAATAATCCAAATTCTACTAAGTAGAATTTGGATTATTTTTTATTGAATCATGTTGATTTTGAATTCTATTATATTATTTGGGTTAAGATGAGAATTTATTTTTGATATTTTAAATGCAACATGAAATTTTCTTATGATGAGCTCAAATTTGTAAAACAAATAAATTGTCAATAATACAAAATTATAGATTTTTGTTAAAATAAGCAATATTGTTACTTATTTGTTCATTTATTGCTTTATTTTTACTGATAATTAAATAAAATTTGAGAAAATCAGAACAAACATCCTCAAGCTATGTTGCCAAGCCTACTATACTGCACCTCATGTGGTATTTGGTGTAGCAAGTCAGTTAAAGTAAAGAAGAAAATAGCTGTTTATATATGAGTGGTCATGTTGAGTTTTGGATATAAATTCGAAAATTTATAAAAAATTAAAATAATTGAGCCGTTTATTTTGAAAGTGGGGCAAGTCCATTTTTTGTTATTGAGATATTTAAAGGTTTGCATTTCAATAAATTTAAAAATATTGGTAAGCACTAATATATATATTTTTTGTATTTTGTGGTGTTGGATAATGTAAGTTTATTATCCAATAGAGTTTATAGTGCTAGCTTAAAAAAAAGATTTTATTATACCTAAATAGACTTGCCTCACTTTCAAAATTAATGAATTATTGTAATCATTAATTAAAGGGATAATATTTCAGTTGTATCAGCCTTTTTCAATAATAAAAACAAAATACTATTCAATTTTATATAAATATTAATTTTATTCATTTGATAAAAAGTGAAAAAAAACAAATATTATAGTAGAAAATATAAAACAAAATTCATTTTTATTAAGAATTTCAATGAAATTATACATTTTCATTAATCATTTACTTTATACGTATAATTATATTGAATTTTACTTAGGATTTAACATTTTAAAATATTCATGATGAATGGGAGGTATATAATTTATTACCGTATTATGGTAATTATATTTGTCAGATGTAATAGATCTACTTCTTTCATACAAAGAAGGTAATTTTATATTCCGAAATTAATTGGATCTCTCTCATTGTAGTGATAAATCGATAATTTTAAATTCAGCATGTCGTTCTATCGAAGTTTTGTATAACATTTTGTATGGTGCATTCCTTGTAAATCTGATCCAGCATATACTTAACCAATTCACAGTTTCTCCATCGGTATTTTTTGTTCTTTTTAAAACTGCTTCCTCCAAAGGTTAGGTTGAAAAAAAAATTTTCGCATTTCATTTCATGTACTAAAAATTTATTGTTTTTGACAGTGTCGTATTATTTTATAGTAATCCTGAGAGATATACAAGGAACTGATTTTCTGGATTGCCATTTCTACCACTCAAAACAACCATATTGATATCATCATACAACAACCGGAGCTAAATTCTGCTGTAATATATTCGGTTAAAAATAATTTCAATCTAAGATGGATTTGCACCACTTTCAAAATAAACATATTTACAATACAGTTAATATCTAAAACTTCCATCTCGCAAATATTAGGGAATCTGAAATTTTTTGACTATAAATTGTTTATATATAAAAAAATCATATTAAGTTTTATCTATAATTATCATTATCTTCATTTTTTAAAAAAATGGATTTGTCCCACTTTCACAATAAACGGCTCAATTATTGAAATGAAGGAGAAACAGACCAATAAATATGTTTTATTTTTCAACAAATTATACAACGTAATTCAATTCATGAAAATTTGCATAATACTTTGTTTTTTTTGTCAATAATTTTTTAAAATATGGTTTAATTTTCTTCATTTGCAAGTTTATATCATAAGGTTTACCACTATCCAAAAATAAATATTTCATTGGATGCTTAAGATTTTATAAAAAAGTGCTTTCTTTGGTTTCATACAATAAACAAAAAATTGTGAAAGAAAATAAATTCAAAGAAATTTTTACATTATTAGAATGAGAATAAAAAATGCAATAAACTGAAAATTTCAAAAGATTTCTATGAAAATTAAGTGAGGTTTCACAATATGAACCTTTTGCATATTAATTAGGTTTATTTTGAAATATATCGTAGTCTTCAATGGTTAATCTAGGTTCTGTATTATTTGAGGAAAATGACATCTTGTATTGAATTTTTGTAATTTCAAAACAACAATAAAATTGCTTTAAAGTGTGTTATTGCAAAAATAAAAAAAAGTAAATGACAATTTATTTTTAAATTACATAATAAAAGCTATTATATTCAAAAATAAAAAGTCTAACCTGAAAACACTATGTACAATCATGCAAGAAAGTAAATTGCCATCTTACATCAATTTACTTAGTGCTAACATCACAGAGTGAATCGTGACATTAATTTATATCCTTATCATGTTAATCGAAATTAAAGTAATATGAACAGAATAAATTAACCCATTCAATGCCAGGCTTTACTCACTTGACCAATACAAGAATACCAACCAGATATATGTTAAGCCTAATGGACATTTGAAAATTATTTTAATTTTTATGCAATATTATTGACTTTTATTACTAATATCATTCAATATAAATATTTTTATCAGATAAATAAGAAAATTTAATTTATATGTCAATACTATCAATAGAAATATGTTCTCTCTAAAAAAACTATTTATCAAAGATTTTAATTTAATCTGTTAATAATTTCTATTCCAAAGTGAATATTTATACATAATGAAAAATAATATACTTTTATATGTATATTTATAAAGTTCATTTTCACAGATTGTATTGATTAAATACTATAAATGTAAAAAAATTAAACGTATCAGAAAAATTTTTTTATTAAAATTAGAAAATACATAGTTTTAAGAACAAGAAACAGCAATCAGATTGCAATAAACTATAAACAATGAAAAAATATTGGGAAAAGAAAAATGTTTCAACTTCACAAAACTTAAATTTGAAGTAGCAAAGCAAGCTACCTAGACTGCGTCGAACTTAAGTTTGAAGTGGCAGCATACTGGTTAAAACTATTTAGTATATTAATATGCAGTTATTGTCATAAGTAAATAATACAGTGTTACATATAAAATACAACATCTGACTAATTAAAAATTTAATTATTTCTTAAAGGATTGTCACATAATCTTTGTTACTATAATTTGCATGTAATTTGATGCATGACTTAAGCTTTATTAAACTTATCTTCATTAATAAAGTAAAACAATTTATGCTGTTGATTTAAAGATGTAGGTTTATTTAAAACAATTATTTATTACAGTCAAACGCTGATAAGACCACAGAGATTTTGCATTCAGCGAGATTTCGGCAGTTAATCGGGGTTGGCGATTTATCAATAACACATTTAGTATAGAAATGAAAACGAATGTTCGATTGAATTAAACCAATTACATTATTCTAATTAAAGTAAATTTAAAACAATCTTACCAAATCCAAAACAATCTTATTTCGATATGCTTAAAACAGTTTTTGGAAAATACAGAAAAATATGAAAACTTTCCTTAAAAACTTTGTTTTTGCTATCCATATTTTTGTATATTTAGCTTTACTGTCTCATATTAGTCACTTTTCTCCTTACCTTTATCCAATTAACTCCTCCCGTTTAGAAACACTTTGTTCTAGTTTTTGATTTTAATGCTTCCTTTGTCTTTACCAAACAATCTTATTTTTAAAGTTAAACTTAAAAAGTTCGCCAGGTAAAAGTGCCTTACGGAAATTGGTATCATTTCTTTTAAACAAGTCGAACGCCCTGGCTACAAGAGCCTATGAATATGGTATTAAAGTGGAATGGAAAGAAGCAAAAGTAGTAAGAAAAGTAAGGATATAAGGGAAATGCCGATAGCGGAGGAGATTAGAATTCTAGAAGGAAGCAAACAGGGGGAAGTGATTAATAAAAGGCAATCAATAAATCTTCCACTAGCATGGAAGTATATTATAGAAAAAGAGAATAATAGTAACACCTAATAGAGGAAAACACCCAGGACGTGACTAAGATTTTCGGACAGTGAGTTAAAAAGAATGTTGAACTTTCAGTCAAACAGATATGTTCATTTAATTTTTTAAAAAAGTCTAGTTGTATGTTTTGTAGTTTAAAATGTTTATTTAATTTTAAAAAGTTTAGTTTTGTTTTGTAAGTTTTTAAAAAATTTTTAAAAAAGTTTTTAAATGGATTTGTGAAAAGGAATACTTTATAACAGGGATG
>AYEL01078217.1:0-27039 GCA_000484575.1 Olivierus martensii
AATATTAATTTAACATTAATTAAATAATAATTATATATTTACAATAATTAAATTTTTGTGTATTTAACATTTAAATTTTGTTCTTCTTTCATGTTCTGAAGATGAAGGTTAATTATCCAAAAACATTCAATAAAATTAAATCGTGGTTTTTTGTAATTTGTTTTATTTAGTGTAGTAGATTCTATAATTTGGCTGATTTTTTGGAGGCTGTAAATAGCTATACAGATACTATATTTAGTTTTCAAAATGAAAACTTTTCAATATTTTTGTAAATTTTATTTTTTTAAATTATTTTAATATATATCTAACCATCAATTTACATGGTAGATTGGTCCTCAAAAGCATGTGTAAATTAAGACTAATATTTGTATAGAAAATCAATGAATTAGTTTCATAACACTCAATTAAATAAGTTTCAGTTTAAGATGTGTTACAAATAAATTAACTGTAAATTTAGACAGATATACAACAAAAATTTAAGAATAAAGGTGCAAACGATTCAAAATATATGAAAACAAGTTTATTCCGTATCATCATCTCTTGTTAATATTGAAACAATCTCAGTTTGAAGTTGCCATTACTGCTGGTAATTTCCTCTATCTCAGAATTTTTAAATTTGTTTTCTGAAGAAATTTCTGAATTGGCTCAATAAATCTATTATCAATGTTTGCTTTTTATCTTCACTTAATTTGAAGAAATTTTATAAGGAATTAAGCTAAGAAGTTTTGTAATTCCCTTCCAAATCTTAAACTGAAATCCATGTTTGGATCAATGTCAAGGAAATAATTTATTGAAAGATTAACATGACCAATAATTTATTATTTTATCATCATTTATAAAGTGTTGTGTGTGTTAATTAACAATTCTAATAATTGAATACTATATAAAAATTAAAGATCATATATATAAAGTATTGTACAGTATACATGTGAGGAAGTTAACTCTGACCTCTCCTATTTTATTTTATTATGTACTTTTATTATTTATCGTTATTTTCATTATTTTCTAACATATTATATTTTAGTTTAAGAGTTGACTTACTTCCACATTCCCCATCGTAATAGTTAGCAATCATGTGTTACGGAATCGGAAACCGTCCTCTGCAAGAAGAGCTGTCCAGGCTAATCACGTCATCTAATCTGAATCAGTTTTACCACTGATCCAATATGAGAATATAAGAATGATCCTGTATCAATGTTTTGTTCGATATATAATTAAATTTTTAAGAGGATGACATGAATTGATAACTCTTCTAAGCTAATAAAATCAGACTTGTTATGTGTATTTATGTAAATGAAGCAACATGGGACTGTACGTCACTCAATATAAAAGCTGACGCAACCAACGACTCAACAAGGTGTTGTATCAATGTAAGGTTGGCTAAGTGACATTGGAATTCTTGTAAAGGTCTATGATTGTTTGAAGTTTGTATCAGTGGTGGAGGTAATAGATTTAATTAATATTTAAGATTTGTTCTTGTGAATAGTTGTTTCGATATTTGAATTGGATTAATCAAGTTTTGTTGGTTAACTAATTGTTGCTTTATTGTAGTTCCAATAAAGCATTTGTTAACACTTGTTGTAAGTGTTTTGGAGTCTAATAAATTTATATTTTTTATTATCTAACTTGTTTTGAGAAATTCAATTTATTAGCATCATTGTTCGTTCTAGTTGTAACATTTAATCTGTACTTTTAGTTGTAAGTTCCTATTTCCGGTTTTGTTTCGTCAGTTAGACATTATGTTGTTTAGATTGTTGTGAAGTTAATTATTTTTAAGTTAGAATTTAGTTAAAGACCTGAGCTCAGGCTAAACTCTGGATGTTAGAACCATTAAGTTGTAATTAATATATTGGTATTTGTTAAAATTTGCAACTTTGATACAGAAAAGTCCTTCCAATACTGATGGAACAGCTGAGAATTTTGTTTTATTTGTTGTTGTCCATAGTCTAGAATATTACTGAGATCATTTTTATTGCAGGTGTTGAATTTAAACTGTGTTAAACTGAAATTATGCCATGTAAAATGACAATTCAATATAATTTTTTCAATCATATTAAACCAAAATCATGCAATTCAAGTACCATGTAAATTGGGGGTGGGCAATTATTTTCTGCTAAGGGCAGATAAACAATCTTCAGGACGAAGCAGACAGTATAAAAATTGAAAAGTATCTAAGGGCGAATTTAACCTTACAATGCCGTAATTATGTAATTATTTATTATTATTATGTAATTATGTAATGAAATTATTGATGACAACATTACCTACTCTATTAATAATTAATAAAAACTACTTTGATATAAAATGACTGCTCATGTTTAAGCGAGATTGATTCTTGCACAAACACATTTCTCTCACCATCACATGGGACAAGAATAATGGTTTCACTAATTTATCTGCACACATTCTTGTCATTCTCACTATCATATGTAGCCACTTTTGTGATACATATACAAAGAATATGTTTGTATATCAATATTATTTTAAAAATATACTTTTTTTGTGAGAGTTCAAAAGCATCTGTAGAAACTAGGGTTGCAGAGTCAGATGGCAAATGATCCAACTCCGACTTCACCTTTTAAAAAATATCCAACTTTGACTCTCTAAAATTTGTAAGGTCTGATTCTGACTCCCGACTCTGGGCAGTTCAAAAATCTGATTTCTGCCCAAAAACCTCTGACTCTGCAACCCAGAATTGCAGAATCGGATGAAAAATGATCCAACTCAGACTCCACCTTTTAAAAAAAATCCGACTCCTGACAGTTTAAAATTCCAACTCCGACTCTGCAACCCTGGTAGAGACTTTTTCATTAGAAACATTAGAAGATAATTCGTCCTACGAATTAAGATTCAGATAATTTTCTTTAAAAACATAAGTATTTTATCAAACTGATTGATTGATAACCACCTATTACATCAGAATGTTACAAAATATTAGGTACCTACGTAATTAATTTTGAAAAAAAATTACAAACTTAATATGAATGATGAAATTTACTATGTTCATGGTTAATTATATCATCAACTTAATGTGAATGCTACCTACATAATTATTTTTGTAAAAACAAATTTACAACTTAATATGAAGGTGAAATTTGTTATGCTCATGGTTAATTATATCATCAAAATTTAGAGAACCTCAGTAGTGAACGCACATATTAGTGACAGTATCCATTATTTTTTCTTTTTGAGTAGAATATCACAAATGTGGTCATTGAAACTGTAATGTATTCTACTTTATGCATGGGCTGTATAAGATGCCATCACAGACTGGATCCGGCCTGTGGGTCTGCTTTTTGCCTACCCCAGTGTAAATTGAGGGTTAGGTATATCTGTTGTGGTTAATTATTATTTATTCAGAAAATTCAAATATGAAATTTAATTAAATAAAACTACTTTATTTATCCTAATACAAAATATCATGATGTTTCACGTTAAATTTTGAAAGCAATACAGTTACAAGAATGAAATTTATGATGATGATGCCACATAAATTATAAAAAACAATAAAAAGAAAAATCATGGTTTTTATAATCTTCTGAAATATCTGAAGAAAAAATTTATGCTTTTCATTTTCAGTATGCTTATTCAAAATTATCTGATAAACTATATAGAAGAAAATCATTTTATAATTATGTGGGTCGGAGGTATAGGACACTATGTCACATTTACTACATTTTACAGGAGAGCAGTTAGCGGTTTATAGAGGGAATTTTATGTTTTAACATAAAAGAGGAGATTTGTTATTAGCTTTCATCAGGCAAATAACGAGGGTGGCGGTTTATAGAGGGGCGGCTTACACATAAAAAGTTTCCAATATTAACTGATATTACGTAAAAAAATTCTATCATGTTCTTTAAGTATTTTAATAGGAGTAACCAAAATCATTTTCATTTTTATTTGGGTATCATTGTTTTTAAATGTATTACATTTTCTTTTGTTTTATATTTACATTTTAATTATTATATTTAATTTGAATTAATAAATAATGTCAATAGATTAATTTACTAAAGATGCTACATGTTAAAATTGCTACAAATTGATCTATTCTTATACCTTTCAAATGTAACTCTTTTGAATATAGAATAGTAATTTTATAATGTGACTGATGACAACATTGTAATATTGAAAATGATTTTGTTTACAATACAAACTTCAAGGGAATTATAATCCAAATAAATCCAAACAACTTGCCAAATTTGACCCACAGAATTAGAAAAAAAAGTTGAATTATTTGATAGAAATACACTTCCTTCTTATCATTAAGAATGTTAATAACTAATCTACAAGACTGCATGTCTAAGTAGGTTCTTACTAGAGTTCTCTTTCCTTTTATAGAGGTTACATAAATATCTGGGTATTTAACTAAGCATGGTTTAAGCATATATAATTGTAATATATTTCACTTGTGTACTTGAATCTCATGAAGTTTGTTATAATTACATACATATAGTATACTTCTGATTAACTGAAGTAATTGGGAAGTAAATTACCCTGAATAATATGAATAATTTTATTTTAATACTAAATAAATTGCATTTATACATATATTCAAATGTTTTATTATTTATTGAAAAAAAAAAAATTGATTTATTTGCAGCAAGAAATTTTTACAGTGTTTATAATTTTAATTTGATTCTAATTTTTATTGCTAATTATTTATTATATAATAATGAAATGAATCTGCTATGTTTAAAAATCTTTCATATTGTACATCTAAGATAATCAAATGTAATGTTTGGATTATCCTGTTGTGGATTGATAATTAATCTCAAATAATCTGGAGTCTACTCTATATATATGGACTTGTGTCTAAATTACTGTATTTGTATATTCAAAAGAATTGAATAGATTGCATTACTTTTTGTATACAGGTAAAATTTCCAAATAACATAATACTTCTATCATGGTTTCACTCTAAAACTATTAAAAAATTGTGCATCCTCATACAACAAAATATTTATGAAACATGGTTTTGTTCTAACATAATTAAAAAAATTGCAGCAGTCCTGGTGTAATATTGTATTTATAGGATGTAGTTTTGCTCTAATATTATTCAGAATTTGCTCTAAACTAGGGGTGGGCAATCTCTGGCCCGCAGGCCACATTATTTTATTATATCTAATACCAATGCTATGTATAATATACTTACATATCTGTACCTTCTCTTTTTTAAATAAATACTATTATTGTTGTTTTTGTTTTGGCCTGTGGCCCACCATAAATTTTTCTATACAGCCCCTGTTTTTGTTTTGGCTCGTGGCCCACCATAAATATTTCTATACGGCCCCCTACAAAAAAAGGTTTATATCTGTATCTTCTCTTTTTTAAATAAATACTATTATTATCAATTGTACTGTACCTTCTCTTTTTTAAATAAATACTATCATCATCAATTGTTTTTATGTACCTTCTCTTTTTTAAATAAATACTATTATTATCAATTGTTTTTGTTTTTCTCTTTTTTAAATAAATACTATAATGGCCCACCATAAATTTTTCTATATGGCCCCCTACAAAAAAAAGGTTGCCCATCCCTGCTCTAAACCATAATACTACATAAAACTTATAGGATCCTAACTATGTTATGTGTGTTTCAGTTTCTGTATACATCATTTCTCAAAATGTGATCTGCAGACCAATGAGAATTGAAGACATATTGTCTGTCCACAAAAGCCGTGCCTAGCTAAGGTAGATGAGTCCAAACACGAAAGGGAGAGTCACGGTCTGTATAATGACGGGTGGGAATTATTGAATTAATATTGTATTAAGTTCTGTTAAGTATATTATTTCCAACGTCGAAACTAATCATTTAGCATTCGACATTACAATAAAATTCCATTCAACTTCAGTTATATCTTGCGTTTGAAAACATCCATGTGCGATTACATTCAATTTTAATTAATCATTTAGCATTCGACATTACAATAAACTTCCATTCAACTTCAGTTTTCTTGCGGTTTGAAAACATCCAATGTATGCAAAGCTGTCATCCCTATTTTGTCACTGGACTCATTCAGATCGGAAGAGGAAGCTGTCCTCCCTATTTTGTCATTGGACTCGTTCAGTTAGTGCACGCAAACCTGTCATCCCTATTTTGTCACTGGACTCGTTCAGTTAGCACACGCTTACAATAAGCTTCCATTCAACTTCAGTTATCTTGCGTTTGAAAACATCCATGTGAGATTGTCATCTCTATTTTGTCAGTGGATTTCAGTTAGTGCACGCGTACTTGTCCTATTTTGTCATTGGACTTGTTCAGTTAGCGCATGCATACTTGCGTCGATGGTCGCAGCTAACCTGGACGGACAGTAATTTGATGATAATTTTTTCTTGCGGTTTGAAAACATCCAATGTATGCAAAGCTGTCATCCCTATTTTGTCACTGGACTCATTCAGATCGGAAGAGGAAGCTGTCCTCCCTATTTTGTCATTGGACTCGTTCAGTTAGTGCACGCAAATCTGTCATTCCTATTTTGTCACCAGACTCGTTCAGTTAGCGCACGTGTACTTGTGTTGATTGTCGCGGCTAAGTAACTTATGAACTCCCATAAGTCAGTACTTATGGGAGTTCATAAGTTTCTACAAAAATACAAAAAAATCATTTCAATAATAATCTTAAATAAGAAATTAATAACTTATAACTGCATAAAAAAAATACAGATTCTATTCTACAGATTGATTTTGCTTGTTTATACTGAGAAATGAAATAATTCAACAGTGAAAATCCAAAAGTTGCTCTTACCTTTTTTTAAAAACAAAAAAAAACCTCTGCAAACAGATCAAGTTTGAGAAACCCTGTTCTATAAAAGTGATTTAACATAGATTGTAAAGATTGTAAAAATTTTTATGTTTGAATAAAAGAAATAGTAGTTACCTGGAGGTTGGAGTGTCACAGAGGTGACCAGATAGACGCCATATTGAGGATGGATAGTTTGATGGTTAAAAAGTTACATACTAATATTAACGGAAAAATACATTTGAGGGTGAAGAAGAAAGGAAAATTTAGTTTAATTTGAAAAAGAAAATTGAGTGGTATATTAAAAGTTCTACTAACAAGGGGAGGACACAGCTGACCCCCCACCGATTTTGATCCGCTTGCATATGGTGAAAATACATCAAAAATGAGTGAATACATGTCCGAGCTTTTCGTTGAATATGGCCTTCTAATAGTATTTTTTAACACTTGAAAAATCAAACTTTTGATAAGTCAGCTTAAAGGCGATGGATAGATAACAGATCACCAGGTGCACAGATGGCGCACTCAATAAATATATGGCTCGTAATCTGAAGGTAGTAGGTTCGAATCCGGGTTGATGTGCATTTTTTATTTTTTTTTAATGCATTGAAAAATTCTTTTTTATTTTTCATTTTGTTATTTTTATGTACTGTACATTTTAATTTATTTTAATTATTATTAATTTTATATATACTGGTTATCACATAATTCGTATAATCACAATGCACGCGACCTTGTAAAGCATTTTACTAGAATAGAATTTGGGCTGAACAAGTAATCGGTCAGAGATAAATTTCTTAGATATAAAAATCTTAGCGGAGGCTGGTACATTTAACACTGCTGTCTATGTGAAACCCTCTGCCCCTCCTGTCGTTATACCAAGATGGTCCTTTGACCCTTGGTCCTTCAAAAAGTCGGCATTTAATTATTATTTTAGCAGATGTTTTACACACTATAGTAATAGACTTCTTCGGAAAGCAGAGATGGATAGGATTTGTAACCTTGGTAATAAGCATGGCTATACTACTAAATTTTTGCGGAGCTTGGATCTAAGAGTGAAAGAGAAGTTAGAAAGACAGAGGGTTTTTTCTGGACAACCACAAACATCGACACCCACTGAGCATTTTCTAGACACCACATCTCATTACCTATACCATACCAGCTCCACAATAGTAAAGTGGTTAGGTCCTCATTAAAGCCAGCTGATGTAGCTAGTACATTTCGGAGAGCCCCTACAATATTTAATGTTCTTCGTAATGATAAAACCAAAAGGTCTAGTGACTTTAAGACAGGAGTTTATAAAATCTCTGTGAGAAATCTTGATGATAACCCATTGGAAATATACATTGGGGCCGCTGCTTTCAATTTTAAAGACAGAATACTAGAGCATAAAGATATCGTCCGCAAAGGAGACCTTTGTACTGCCTTAGCACAAAGGGTGTATGAAAAGAACACGAATGTACTCTGACAAGATGCTATTGTACCTTTATCATTATGTAAATTGATGGCTGAGATAAAAAAGTCATTGGTAGTCGGCATTGGTGGTCCTACCTCTTCTTTCGCTGTACAGTGGTGTTCCTATTTAGTATCATCTACATCGTGTGATGTACTGGTGACTGCTGTGTTGTGCATCGTTTTGGACTGTTTTGGTGTTGTTTTCTTGTCGTCTGTAATACTGGTGACTGTTGTGTGATGTTTTGTCCAGAACTGTTGTTGGGATTACCATTGAAGAAGTTTGTGGTAGAGTTTTATCGGCGATAAGGGACGATTTATATTGTTCATATTAGTTCAGGAAGTTATTAATTGGATTAATAAAAGTTATATTTAATGTGAATGCTATGTATTTGTTTTGGATTGGTTTATACAGAATAAGATAAAAATACAAATTTCTGGTGAGATTACAATCCAGACGGTGGCTAAGGTAGTTGATGTGCAGGGTCCCAAACCAAAGGGAAGCTTCGGGGGTTAACCCAGGTTTTCCAAGATAATTAAACTTTTTTGATTAAAATATTCTTTGTGATAAAGTTCATAGTTACAAAGATCACTCATCAGATTTCTGTTGATCTTCATCCATCAAGAGATATCAATGAGTAACAAATAAGGTCATGCAACTTTGCCTTTTACAAAATTTATCTAGGTTATTTTCCTAGCTAGACTCTGCAAAAGAATTCTGTTTTTATGTTGCAATAGTTTGATTCCAAATATTGGTTTTATCGTGTGTAATAAACATTCTATAGCAGTGATAGCCAATCTTTTTAAGTTTGAGGGCTACTTTTCATTTCAGAAATCACTGGCAGTTTACTTTATAGTCTATATAAAAGTATATCACCAGTGAGTTAAATCAACAATTTAAACAATAACAATTTTCAATACAGAAAATATGATATAGACCACACAGATTACCTCTCGTGGCTTGCTGGTCAATGCATTGGCCACTCCTGTTCTATAATTAGTGTAAACAATTCTCTAATTAAGAGCAGTATAAAGCTACGTGCATACTAGAACTGTTGGTGGCCAGTTTGACTGGCTACCAGCAGTTGCCATAACAGCTAGAGTCAATGGCTGGAAAGGCCATGCTATCAACCGATTTGTGAGATTTGACTTTCTGCTGGTGACAGCAACGCTGACTGTGGATTCATCCAATCAGGTTAAACTTCTGATGACATCACCAAATTTTTAAAATGGTGTGGGAAGATGTAAAAATGTGTTTAATCAAAGAAGTCAGGAAATTTCCCTGGATATACAACACAAGTTGAGAAGTTTAAGATATAATTAAAAAAAATGAATTTGTGATTGAAAGAAGCTGTTCGAAGAGTGGAAACCATTTTGTTATAGTTATTATTGTTAACTTGATAACAATTGATGCATTCTTACAATTCTACAACTCGTCTCATTAGTTTACCATTCATCAGCGGCCGTCAATCGTCACAAGTATGCATAATCTGCTGTTTTTGCCAGGCAGCACAGCTACGATGGACAGCATTTTGAGCCGAAAAACTGATGCCAGTAGCTCTAATGTGTGCCTAGCCTAAACATTGTGATTAATCATATATTTCTGCTCCTATCAACATTATTTCTCTTCAGCATATCACAACAAACTTCAATTACATATTTATGTTAAGTGCTGTTTTAAACATCATCTTAAATAAATAAATCTTAAGCAAAATATAAAAGTATTTTTGAATATCCCTGATTTGTATTTTTATTTTGTTTTTAAATTCATCTGTTTGCATATGAAAACTCGGAACCAAAGATGGAGGATATGATCAAATTCCATGTGTGATGATTTAAAATCCAACATGTTTAAGTGAATAACACTGGTTTCTGTTTGCATAAAAATTACTACACTAGAACATATATGTTTACTCAGACTGCACTACAAGTAATCATTTAAACATTGGAGCATTCATACATTCTGTTTGGAATGCTGCCTTGCTGAACCATTGGTTTGGATTAAAATTGCTGAAATTCAAATGTTTTCAAAAACTCAAGCTATCCCGGATTTTTTTATAGAAAATATTTATTTAATGCATACACTTTAAAGCCAACTAAATTCCAGTTAACTTAATCTGGTCATAAAGAATATTTTATGGTTTGGTTTTACTTCACAATACAAGGAACCACTAACAATTGAAAGCAAGCAAGATGATTTAACAAATAAGAAACAATAATATTTGTAATCACTATGTAAAAAGGCATTTGATAAAACTAAATTAAAATAACAAATAAAATTAACAACAAAGATAAAAGAATTACTATAAAAATTTAATTCGTAAAAATTATATAAAATATACCGTAAATTCATATAAAAATAAATCAAAATAAGTTAAAGCTAAATCTAGTCATTAAAAGAAAACTATTTTATTTATTATATATTAATGAAACATCTATATCTAATAAAAAAAAACATACTTATTAACCAAAATAATTAAAATTCTTTCTAAAAATGTTTAAAATATTAAAAATAGAATGATTAAAATATGCTTTGTGATAAATGCATAGCTGCAAAGATTACTCATCATATTTCTGTTGATCTTCACCCATCAAGAGATATCAATGAGTAAAAAAATAAGGATATGCAACTTTACCTTTTTGCAAAATTTAGCTAAGTTATTTTCCTAGCTAGATTCTGCAAAAGAATTCTGTTTTTACATTGCAATGATTTGATTCCGAATGTTGATTTAATTTTGATATCTTATGGAATAAAAATAATTTTGTAATGAAATAAAAGTATGCCTACCATTATGACAGGGGAGGTATAGGAAGACAGAGCAGAAAAGAGAATGGAACTGAATGGTAATATTTCAGTTAATATTTTTTTTGGCGGCAACTATTATGGTTGTATGATTGCCGGCTGTATTCTGGACTGTAAATCATTGTAAGTGCAATAAATTAAAGTTAAATATTAACAATTGTTTATTAAAATAATATGATTTATGGCCTAATAATAATAATCAGTATTTGATAATTTATAACAACTTTGGATTTTTAGTGAATCCTAAAAAATTAATGTGAATTTTATTTAAATCAATTATTTGAAATATTGTGCTTAGATATATAGTATATCTGACCGATAGACAAATATAATTCATAAATTTATTCAAGTTTAGAATGGAATTTATTAAAATTGGACAATCAGAAATTTCTTTATAAACAGATTTATGCCAATAGATTTTTTTTTTTTAAATATGGATTCATAAATCATATTTTTCAGTATACATAGAAATCCACATTTCATGTTTATGTATAAACTAAATCAAATGTATTACCACAATCTTTGTTTTTTATTCAGACTGTAAAATCTGTAGACTAATTATTGTTGGTTGGAAACATTGCTTTAGTTACAATAAACTATTTAATTCAGTGACTTTTTCTACTGTAATTAGTGACAGAATGTCTAATGATATTATTTCAATTTTGACAGGCCAATTATTATTGATATATATTTGATAATTAATAAATATTTTCTGTTAAATATATATTTTATCTATTTTAGGATATCTTAAAAAGAACAGAATATCAATGAATGAGAATAGCACTCAAGATGAAGAAATTTTTGAATAGTTTCATCATTACTATCTTATCAGCAAAATTAGTGGTTCTATGTAGGTTTAATTTATTTTTAATACAAATTGTTATATACAGTCAATCCCTGACTAATATAAATTCTGGAGTTATGTTATTAACCAGTTTGAAATCATTTTCCAACTTACATTAGTTATTAGCAATTGTTTTTCTTGTGAATATGTTCAGCAGATTGCTGCATGGAAAAGCAATTGCTTACTATCTCTTCATAATCTAGGTTCTCCATTCCAGATCTACTTTCCTGTTTTTACAAGAGTTCAGGACTAGTCTGATCAATTCCATCTTTAAATTTTCCAGTTGATTTCTTCATTGATATTAACCAGCATGTGATAAAAGCATATAATTAGTAAACAATGTCTTATGTATTTTACATTATTTTTATGTGCTTTCCCATACAGTATTGAAAAATATTTTTATTCTGAACATAAAGTATTGTAAAATATTTTTCTTGCTTAGTCTCAAAATAAAGAACCTAAATTTTGGATGGATTATTTCTTTTTATTTTCCTATCAACAATTTATATATTCAGAATAAAACAAAAAAATTATTCAAATAAAGAAAAATGCCATTTAATAGAGAAATTTATTAATTATAGAAATGAATATAGAAATATGAATAAATTATAGAAATCTTTTATAATTGAAAATATTTAAATAAAATTTTGTATTCATTATACAGTATTATATTTAAAACTAAATAAGAAAATTTAGATAAGATAAAATTTCTAATATTAGATCAGTTATGCTAGAAAATTTTTAAATCAAAATTTTCTGTTTACAAAAAATGCAGTACAGAAAAAATCATAAATGTATTTCTAAAGAAAACTTTTAATTAGCTTTTAATATTTATTTTCATTAAAAAAAAATCTAATCGAATATTTCAAATCAAAGCTTATGAACAGATATCAAATATGGAAAAGAACTGTTTTCAATATATCATAAAAATTTTGTTTAAATATTTCTTATAAATATATTGTTATTAATTTTATACTATAACCTGAATACAATACCTATAATCCTTGACTTATGATAGGGTTTAGTTCTGAGCCTTGCTGTTGTAAGTTGAAACAGTCATAAGTCATAAATACCCAAAATTTAAGGATTATTTATTACCGATGTTTACTAGAACAGTATACATTATCTAAATAAATATAAAGAACATAAAACTGCAGACACAAAAAAAAAGGACACTATATATCAGACCATTGGGTCATGAACTTTAACTTAGAGAATTGCATTAATCAATCATAGAATTTACTGATTACATCACCATTGTATCGATAAGTATGAATGATTGTAAATTGAAAACTATCTAGATATATATATATTAAGATCATGTAACAATGTAATGTTTTCCTTTTGGTTGAAAACTGATTAACCCTTTATATCATTGATTCCTATGATAAATTGATTTCTGACTTCAATAGCAGTTTTCCAGATTATTTAGTAATGTAAGTTAGGTATTGACTGTATATATAAAGAGACAAATAAGCATTTTTGACAGATGATGAAAATAAATTGACTAGAAACATCTTATTATTCATTTTAGGATCAGCTTCATCTATTATACCAAAACTTTTTATATAAAAGTTTTGGTATAATAGATGAAGTTGATTCTAATATGAATTAAAAAATGTTTCTGAATACATATATAAACAATTAGATATGTCAATGTTTTCTACTAATCTGATCAAAAATAGCTTAAGTTATATCATTATTTTATATTATATAGGTATTCCCAACTTATATGAATAATTGGAACTAGAGTTTTACTTAAGTAAAATTTTGCCGAAGTGGGAAAAATAATTTTTATCAAAAATTCTAAAGCAAAAATTATTGTTTTAGAATTAATTAGTTTAAAGAATTAGAGCTATTCTATATATATATATGTAATTCCTTCTTATTATGTTAGTGTCATATTGTTTTCTGACTAAAAGGAGAGAGAGTGCCTAATGGAACATTATTGTGCCATTAATATGATACTGAAGATCAACAAACAATATATAAAACAAAGTAACATGAACTTCTAAATGATATAAACCAACAAGTTGACTTGTAAATTATAAATACAATAAATATTAATATACCTCAAAAAAGAAAAATATATTTTGTAAACATTTTTTATATAAGTTTGGTGGTTATACAAAGAATAGATTTATAACTTGAGGAATACCTGTATGTATAATATACTGTAGAATGTCAATTATCTGAAATAATTGGGACCAAGGTTATTCGATTAACTAAATAGTTTGAATAATCAAACATATGAGAAAATATCCATTTTACACAGAAATGGCCTTTAATTAATTTATTGTATGTAAAGTTTTACTATTTCATTTTAAAATATGAAGCATTATAAAAAAAATTAATTTAGAAAATGATTCATAAATAATAACCAAATTATTCACACAAACTAAAATCTATATCTGATTTCTAATTCATAATGGCAAATTAAGACTGTTTCTATGCTATACTGTATATATTTTTGAATAATTAGAAATAAATGCATTAAGGGACAGGAATAATACTTCAGCACAACAATCAGTGCACTAAAAGAAGAAGCTGTAACTTCTTTTGTATAGCAATGGTTTAGATAATTGATGTTCAGATAATCTACATTCTACTTTAATATAAATGATTATGACAATAACTTCACATTTAGAATATATAAATACACTGGATTCCGCTTAATTGCGACACGTTGGGACTAAGCTATTTTGGCCTGATTAAGCAGCTGCCCCAATTAAACGAAGTAATAATAAATTCTAAAATAAAATATGTAACCATTTTGTCCCAATTAAACGAAGTAATAATAAATTCTAAAATAAAATATGTAATTCGCCCCAATTAAATGAAGTAGTAATAAATTCTAAAATAAAATATGTAATTCGTATGGGACTAAGCCATTTTGGTCCAGCTGTCATCATTAAACCAAGTAATAATAAATTCTAAAATAAAATATGTAATTCGTAGCTAATAGGTAAAAAATAATAATTAGGTACATATTTTAATGCTTTATTAAAATAGGTACCTAATTGTTAGCTTTTTACCGATCTCCTCTGACTTCGTCTTCAACTTCTGGATCCTTTCCATTGTGCTTTCTTTTGGATGTTCCCAGAATTTGTTTCTGTAACGCCCATTCCTCACGTAGTTGATTTTCTTGTTGTAGGAGACGCACTATGGTAAATTTTGGTTTATTTCAGCGAGTCTATGATGGCTTGTATTAAATGACTGGCTTTTAATTTTATCCAGCCAATCAATTTTACTTGAAAGTGTAAAATCCTTTCTTGACATCTTGACAAAGATTTAAAAATTTTAAATAAAATTGACACTGTAAATGATTCTAGTACAGTAATGGTAGACTTTAAGTAGATGCACACTTGCCAGACTCATGACGATAGATAACTGATTCTCATCACGCTTGAATACAGTATTGGTGTATTATTTATCAACGATAATTTATTTATAATTTTACTAAAGAATGGATGATATTATTTATCAACGATGATATTTACTAAAGAATGGATGTTTATATTAGTGCGCCAACAGTGTGTTGACGATGTATATTTAATAGGACACGAAGAAACAACCCTCTCCATTGTGTTAGTCTGTATTGTCTTGTTGAGAGGTTTAACCTGAAAAATTACCGGTAAAATAATTTTTATATAAAGATTTTTTTTAAAAAAGCACACAAGTATTAGTGTAAGTAGTGTTGCCATATTTTCGAAAAATCCCTAAAATATATCAAAAATTGAAAATTCCTTTTCTGCTACTGTCCCATTAAGCAAAAAGTTGTCCCAGTTAAGTGTTTAGATTATGTATTAGTTTATTAGTTTGGTTTCCGTTCTTTGAGATTTGGCCTGGTGGTCCAATTAAGCAGAATCGACTGTTTTGTGTTAACTTGGACAATATTAAATGAGGACCTACTGTATTGCAATGTATGGCTGCCCCAATTAACTGGTGGCCCAATTAAGCGGAATCCACTGTATATAGTTTTAAATGTTAAAGTTATGTACATATATATAAAATTAAAAAAAATTAAATTTGAAGATTTTCTTTTAATTCTTATGTTGCTATTTTATTTTCTTCAGTTTAAAACAGGTTAAGAAAATACAGTCAGTTTATATAAAACACAACCAAAATTCCAGGAAAATAATCTTTTTTATAATAAAAGTTCACCAACACTGCACAAAACATACACAAAAGTAAAAAAAAACCCTAGCAGTCAAAAACTTTATTCGAAAAATGTTTTCAATGTACTTGGCACCTTCCTCAACTATTACTACAAAGCTAAGTTTTTTACGTAAGGTAAGGAGACTACTACACAAAATAAACAAAATTTAAAGGGCAGGATCACATCTGGAAATGCTCTCCTTTGTGCCATCTGCCTGCATAACTGTATAGTTTGTTAGGCATAAGATCCTCTAAAAGCACATTACTACAGATTACAAAAATAAAATAAAAATTACACAAAATTTATAAAAATTACCCAAAATTTTATATAAATTTAAAAATACCTAAAATTATTTGCAAATATTAAAAATTAATTATAAAAACCCCCCTTTGCTCTCATATGGGAGTACAGAAACTGACCATAGAGTATCCTTTAACCAGCTTTGTTGACTTCCTTTAACAACAACACCACACACTGGGGATCGTTTCCAGTTCCATAAAATTTACCATATACCTTTTCTCTTTCTTTTTAAAGATTTCCAATGCCTCAATCTTTTTTCTGTCCCAGTTCTTATCAGTTCTTGACCAAATAATGTTAGAATTTCTCAATGCACTTCTATATTGTGCTGCAGCAACCTCTGGCTAAGCGCTGTTGAAAGTTTTCTGTATTTGAGATTAATTTTATGTTTCTTAATCCTCTTTTCCAAATTTCTTTCAGTGTAACCAATATAAATCTCTTCTCTTCCTAACAAATGATTCTTCAAAGGAATCTCATAGACTCCACTTCTGTCCTTAGCTTTGTAACGATCCTTATCGTTCCTAATCAACCTGAAAACTGTTGGGTTCCTTTTAAAACTTAGGCTAACCAATTGTACCTTATCGTTTTGTTTTTTCATATTTCTCCACCCACATGCTTGGTCAACATTTCTAAAAGCATCTGATCTAATTGTCTGTATCTTCTCCTTCCTGTAAAAACTTTTTTGTGTTTACTTTGCTATGCACCATCTTCAGAAAGTTTTCACTGTATCCATGGATACAGTAAAAACGTTCTGAAGATAGTTTTTAAGTTTTTGCTGGAGAATAACATATTATTTTATCTGTAGCTTTTGTAACTTTAAACTTCATTTAAGTTAGCTAAAACATTATTAAATTTTATTTTTTTCTTCTGTAGGAAAAATTAATTTTGAATTGGTAAATGATATATTGACATAAAATCTTTTTAAAATGTCTCAATCCATTATTCTTAATATGGCTCTTAATACTTTGTTTCACTTATTTTCACAAAATTACTCTTATATAATTATAGAAGTTCAGATAGGAAAGACATAGTGTTTGACAGAAGAATATTAGTCTATACAAAACTGATATTTAAAATAAAGCTTGTTTATCATGCATGACATGCATATTGTTTTCTCCTTTTCAAATGAAATGTTAATGTCTCCCCAAGGATACACACACATTAGTGATGCTGGAATCTCTCTTATTTGCTTTCTGATTGTGTCTGTCCATCCCTACCTTCAATGTTTCTGTCAATCCTGTAAAATTGAGAAGTGATATAAATTGATTCTTGGATCACATTTTTTTTTTCATTGAGATTGGTGGCTGAAACTGTCAGTTTTGATTATTGATTTTTTTATATTAATCTCGATTATTATTTTTAGAATACAGCTTCAATACAATTTAGAGGATCAGCTTTGATACAGATTGATGCATATGAGTATATTTATTAGTCTTGATTTATTTTCTTTGTATATGCATGTGTATGCAATTTCTGATTAATATGCAAATCAATAATGAGTGTATATAAGTATAAAAAAATTTTTAAATCTATTTTTATTTTTAATTAGCTAATGATGTAGGAATGACTATTGTTCCCTCTGGCTATATTGTTAGGAGAGTAAATGACGACTTGAATTTAACATGTAGAATAAAAACAGATGATCAAATGCAGAAGTAAGTTCTATTATATTTTTCATATGAAGTAGAATTAAAATTCAGTTTTTACTGTCAATTAATATTTGATTATAAATTTTATAAATTATTTAAAATTGAATTAAATATAACTGATTTGCATCATTTAGATATTCGCCTACTTGGCAATTGGCTCTTAAAACAGGATCTGATAAGTCAAGAGTTACTATTTATAAAGGTTATAATGAAATATCAGTTAATATTCATAAATTACAAGAAGAAGATAGTGGTTTATATTCTTGTGAAAGTAAAGATAATGGAATAATTCTGAATCATACTGTAAGAGTGTTTGTAAAGGTAGGAAAAGAAAAATGTTCAGGGCAGTTCTTTTCCTGTGGTGGAGGTATATGTATTCCTCGGCGTTATGTATGTGATGGTTTCACTGATTGCCCAAGCAAAGCTGATGAATCCATATCAGAATGTGGTAAGAATTACATTTTTTTTTTTTTTTTTTTTTTTTTTTTTTTTTTTTTTTTTTTTTTTTTTTCTTTTTTTTTTTTTTTTTTTTTTGTCTAGGAAATTTTTTCTAAAAGTACTTTTTAAATTATTTATTGATGTTTTAAGCTCAAATATCTATAATTCACTTACTTTTGTTCAAATTAGGCGAAGATCCATGTGAAGGAAAGATATTGTGTGATGATGGTCGTTGCATTCCAAAGCAAAAATGCTGTGATCATACTCTTGATCCTGATTGTTCAGTAGTTTATACTATACCTTGTTGTCATAAATATATAAATCAAGGTATGATATTTTTGACAATATAAATATGATATAAAACAATTTCTCATTTAAAACATTTTCAGTTCATTCAATATATTTTTTTTTCTTATGAACTTAGATTTTTGTTGTGGAATAAATTTTAAGATTTTGATATCTCAAATTTTTATGAAGAAATAAAAGATTATTCTCAAAGCAGTTTTTACTTCTTCATAAAAATTTATAATGCTTATTATTTCTTATAGTTTTTTCGTAATTGGATATATTCAAAATTTTTATCACTAAATTATCAGAAATTTAAAATTTATTTTATTAAAATGTTTATTAATAAAATTTATCCAAAGAGTTTTGTCTAGTCCTATATTTATGTATATAACTTATGTAAATTAAATTTTTAAAGGAATGTTGTTTTTATAAATAAAGATTGACTTGTACATGGGACAATTAAAAATGAAAAATTTTTAATAAAATTTATATTTGTACTTCATATCATCATGCCAAAGATTTGATATGGTGACTTGCATAGCTGCAAGATCTGCCATATTCTTAACAAAAAGTTGTCATATTATTAATTTTTTATAAAAAGAAGGGAGTGTGTGTGAATGTTCATATTTAAACAAATATGAGAATATTGTCAGATTAGATAGATTGTCATCACATTGCTCTACTTGAAGTATTTGCTTTGTATAATGCATTGACAAATTGCATCATCAAAGCCGGTTTGATATGAAGATCAGGTAGAAATATATTTGAATGGATAAGACTTAGATGTTTAGTATTTTTGAAACTGATGGTTAATTGTTCTTTACAAGTCTGTCTTTCTTGATCCAATGTTGAGATCATGCTCTGCTATCCCATTCACACAAAAATCATGGAAATTTAATGTATGTCTAGATTTTTGACCCAACAATAAAGATAGAATCATAGTTACCACAAAGTTGCCAACTGTATTCTATGTATTTGATTTTAGATAAAAGGATTTTAAGATTTTTATGTGATTCTATGAGGTTCACTAAATTATTAGGAAGAATTAAAGTATAAATAGTCTCATTGTGAAAAAGAACACATTCACACTTCTTTTAGAAGTATCTATGAACAGTCTTGAGTCATTTGAATCATGTTACAATATACCAATGGGTCATCTTGTAAAAAATACAGAATGAATTCATCACACATTTTATACTTATAGTATGATGTTCCAGGCAAAAAAGTTTTTCTCATGAAATCTAGAACCTAACCATCTCTCTCCACACCAATTCTGTATATAAATCTCCTGCCAGAATCACTCTCAGTTCCACAACTTTCATTTATTGCATTATTCAAGTCACAAAAGAATTTATTTTTTCATTCTCACTTGTACCATCCATAGATGTATACATTGCTGTCAAAAATATCCTCTGCAGTCTTAGTTTAATTCTTACCCATATTATTCTGTCATTCACACACTTACAATTTAACATACATTTTTTTGTTCTCTCATTCATTGGCACATGCACACTAGTTCTTACTTGTTCATTATCTTTTATTCCACATCATGGTCCCACAATATCATACTTTACACACTATAATGCACAACGCTTTCAGTATGTTTCACTCACACAGAGCACATCCTGCCTATATTTGCACATTCATTCACAAGTTCCTGTTCATTCCCTTTCACTTATCTGTTCACATTCCAAACATCCAATCTCCATTCATACTTCCTTTTCTATTCTTGTTGTCCTTTATTCTAGTCCAATTTTAATTCCATGTTTGATGGCTGTATTTTTTTTTCTTAGTTTTGAAAATCAAAAATAAAAATTTCATTATGCTAGTGATCAGCCAAATGATGATATAGTCTGGTGGAGAAGCTGATTCTTAAGTGTCTCAGACAACTCCAGGCACCACTTGGTCAGGATCCTAACTTCTGACCATTATGGCAAAGTTGAACTGCCAACAACCCAGAAAGATCATAGGAGTATGCAATCCCCTGTCACATAAAGGCTTAGACCCAAAAGAAGCATATTTATATATATTTGCTAAATACTCATTTATTCTTGAATTTTTCAAGACTGTTAAATGCAGGATTTGACAAATCATTCATTTTATTTCACTTCTGGCTCTAGTGTGCAACAAGATTTATTTATACTCCTATTACACCAGTGCAATATATAAGCAGTTCATTAAATAACAAGTTTAAAACAATTAACAACATTAGTGTGTCAACATGATTTTCAATTTACATAGATTTTATTAGATTTTTTCAAAATTTATTTCCAAAGATTTATTTTCAAAGGATCACAGATTACTATAATTGCTACACAATTGACATTTTGGCACCCCCGTGATAAATGATTATTTATAAAATAGATATGTTTATTTTGTAAAACTCCAAAAATGCACCAAAATGTTTTTTATGTTTAATATTAAATATTTATAGAAACAAATAATTTGCGCAATGTTAATTATAAACTAAACCTAACAGTTCTAATGACTCTGCAAATCCAGAATTCAACCTGAGCTCAGTTCTTTTACTACGTTCTAAATTAAATATAATTAAATCCAAAACAATCTAAAATCAAAACTTGACATTTAACCAGCAAAGACAAACAACCAAAACTTACAACTAGAAGTAGCAAACAAGTGTTAGATCTAGTACAACAAAACGATGTTAAAAACTTACATTATAAATTGAATAAATTCTCAAAACAAGTTAATTAACAAAAAATATAAATTTATTAGATTCAAAACACTTACAAAAGTGTTAATTAAAGCTTTATTTAAACAATAATAAAGCACCAATCGATTAATTAATAAAACTTATTTAATCCAATTCAGTTATCTAAAATCCAATTATACACAATAAATAAATCTTAAATACTACTTAAATTCTAATACCTCCACCACCGATACAAACTTCAAACAATCGTCGACCTTTACAAGAATTTAATAATCACTTAGCCGACTTCACTTTGATACCAACACCTCAATCTGTCATCGACACGTATGGTTTTATACTAAGTGATTACAGTCCTGAGCTTGGCTCATTTACATAAATTTGCATAACAATATCAAATTTATTAGCTTAGAGTAATCAATTCATGTAATCCTCTTTACACTTTAATTATATACTGAACAAAACATCGATAAGGGATCATTCTTACATTCTCATATCAGCTCAATGGTAAAACTTATTCAGATTAGATGACATCATTAACCAGGGAAGCTCAGTCAGAAGACGGTTGTCCCTTCCATAATAGGTTATTGCGAAATACTGAGACAGAGAATGTGCAAAGTAAGTCAACTCTTAAACTAAAATATAATACGTTAGATAATATTGAAAATAACAATAAATAATAAAAGAGCATAAAAAAGTAATAAACAGGATAGGTCAGAGTTAATCTCTTCACATTTGTATAATGCTTTACTAAATAAAATCTAATAATGGCATTAATTTAAACAGGATAATTTGTGAAATGTTTATATATACAATAATAATTATTAAAAATTTTTATAATTTCTTATATCAGTTTAATATCTCTACATAAATTTCTAGTATATACAAGCAATGCCTGAATTAGAAAATAGATCATTCTGTGAAACTTTACATCAATCAAATCTATATATGTCAAAACATATCCTATACAGTATTAAAATATTACACTGTACTATCACATATACATAATATTAAAAATATAGCAATATCTCGCATAGTCCGGTTAATTGGTTCCTGTTTCTTACCAGACTAATTGAAACCAGACTGTTTGAGTTACGTAATCTATGGGAAAAATTATAATTGGTTCTAAAAAATTTTCGATTTGCTATGTTTTTTTAAATCGTAAATTCTTACATTAATAATTATTTCATATTCATTAAACATTAAAATCTTAATAAAGATTTATAATAGACAGAAGAGGGCAGAAAGTGGGTTCGAGTCCATAAAGATGAATAGATAAAGAGGGCTTGCCCTGAAGGTGAATGCATTTGCTTTCTCCAAGTCGGTCACTCGGCGCAATTCCAAATGTAGAGCGGCGCTCTGCTTAAAGGTGGATTCTCACTTCAGCTATATTGCCACGGGCTGATGAATTGCAAATGCCAATATGCCCAGTATTTGTTTCCATTCAATGATTCAATTAAGTGTTTGCGGTGCAAAGTCGTGGATTAGAATGAAGGCAATACTACTAATTATAACTACCTAACGGCTAGTGACTCTGCCATCCACGGTTCGGCCTGATGGTGCAAAGTCGCGGATAAGAATGAAGGAAATACTACTAATTATAACTACCTAACGGCTAGTGACTCTGCCATCCACGGTTCGGCCTGAGCTCAGGTCTTTAACTAAGTTCTAACTTAAATCTACTTAACGTCAAAACAATCTAACAACACTTCACGTTAACCAGCAAAAACAAAACCGGAAACGGGAACTTACAACTAGAAGTAACGAACAAGTGTTAGAACTAGACGGACAAAAAAAAAGATGTTAGAACAACTAATAATTGGAATAATTTCTCAAACAATGACCCTCTGGTCCGTTATTACAAAATTTAATGCAATTAAAACAAACTCTTAATAGTCCTCTTACTGTTAACAAGCGTCTAACAATTATACATAAAAATTCACCAACAAACATGTATAACGTCTACGGACTTTCACTGGAACAGCACAAGACAAGTTCCACAATGACAGCACCAACAACCATACAAAACTGACGCAAGAGGACTACCTACAAACGTAATCGCCAGATTTTATAGTCTTATGATGTCAGTCGTCATTTACATCATTTCTCCTTCACTTTGCATTCAACACAATTAGCTGGGTTTACGATGTTAGAACAACTAATAATTGAAATAATTTCTCAAACAATGACCCTCTGGTCCGTTATTACAAAATTTAATGCAATTAAAACAAACTCTTAATAGTCCTCTTACTGTTAACAAGCGTCTAACAATTATACATAAAAATTCACCAACAAACATGTATAACGTCTACGGACTTTCACTGGAACAGCACAAGACAAGTTCCACAATGACGGCACCAACAACCATACAAAACTGATGCAAGAGGACTACCTACAAATGTAATCACCAAATTTTATAGTCTTATGACGTCAGTCGTCATTTACATCATTTCTCCTTCACTTTGCATTCATAAAAGCCAAAAATACGCCGGGAATTATTCGAAAATTTTATGCTGAAATCCATAACTTACTTATGCAATTTATGGATTTATATATTATATATAGGCTACATTAATATACATTTTGATGCAAAATGTATAATTACACCATCTTAAGTGTTCTTGCCAACAATTTTGAATATAATTCTTGCGCGACATCTTCAAGATGTATTACAGTAAACTCCCATATAACCTGCTCTCCAATAACACGAATTCATATAACGAAATCGCTATCTATAAGGTCCATTTCCCCAGCCCCCCAACCCGGAATTTCATAAAATATTTTATTTCATCGTTTTGTGCTGAATTGTGATGCAAAAATTTCGTTTTGTGTTGTGAAATTTTTCGAGAAATTCACGTTTTAAAATGGAGGGGCTGGGAAAATGCTAGCCCCCACATATGGAATTTGATAAATCTACTATTGGAACGTTTCGTGCTGAATTTTGCTGCAAAAATTTCGTTTTGTGCTGTGAAATTCTTTGAGAAATTTATGTCTGAATTTCACTACTATTGGAACGTTTCGTGCTGAATTGTGCTGCAAAAATTTCGTTTTGTGCTGTGAAATTCTTTGAGAAATTTATGTCTGAATTTCACGGCTAAATAAATGTAACTTCCCAAAATTTTGATTTATTTCTAAGTAAATTTAATGTACTACATTATATTCATTTTCAGCTGTAAAAGTCTTGAAGTACGCTATGAAATTCTTTGGGAAATTCAGGTTTGAAAATGCCAGGTAGCAAAATACTAGTTTCCCCGTGCAGTATCACGGATTATTTAAATACCAATTCAATTGTTTTCATATCAGATTTCAGTATATTAATTGCATTGGTTTATGCTGTGAAATTTTTCGAGAAATACGTGAAATTTTTCAAGTTTTAAATAAAAACTATGAGTTATTACTCCTAATTTTATATTTATTATATATTCAGTATTATATTGAAACGTAATATGGTGCTTTTATAGTCAAACCATGTAACTAGAATCGAACGATAAAATGTAAATAATGCGCTATGGTTCGAAAATATCCACCATACTTTTTATTTTTTTCATTTTGTGTTATTCTGATGTAAATACATTAATCAGAACATATTCAAGTTTACATATATTTAGATATAACTTCATTTCGTTGAATAAAAATTCTGTATACAAAAACTGCTGTTTACAGAAAGCCTAACCTGCAGGCAAATAACAGTTGACAGCTTTTAGAGAGAGAGTGATAATTTTGGAATAACAATTGAATTCATTTTTGAATTTTCATTAACAGTTTTCGAATGGAATGAATCTACAAAATATATTTCATACATTCTCTTATAAATGTGTTGTAAATTCTGTAGATATCTATAATAAATAACAAATATTTACAGTAAATATAATTTTCATGTTTATTTTCGTTCAATTGGGTACATTTTTTTTCCTTTTTATCAAATAAAAATATAAGCATACAGAGTTATGATATATAAATGAAACGATAATTCAACTAGTTTGATTTATATTTACTAGAAATTCCCCGCTCATATAAATGAGCGGAAATATGCTATTGCGATCTAATCTTATAATACTTTATATAACAGCATATTGTATAATAATAGGTTATCTTGCAAATTTATTTACTATATATTTTATTAAGCATTAGTTCAAATGTGTAGTAATTGCACGGGGGCCCGTGGAGGCCGCCCCCACGGGCCCCAGTTTCATCTCCCTGGTGGTCCCACAGCCCGTGGGGATATGAAACCCCCACGGGCCGTGGGCTCATGGGGTCCCCGTGGGATGGGACTGCACCCACCAGGGATCAACAGGCTCCCGTCGGGTGGGGGCCCACCCAACTGGCCCGGGCCCTTGGGGCCCGATTTCATCTCCCCGGTGGGCTGTACCCAGTTTCATCTCCCCACGGGCACCGGGGTCCCGACCAAGTTTCATCTCCCTGGTGGTCCCACAGCCCGTGAGGATATGAAACCCCCACGGGCCGTGGGCTCACGGGGTCCCCGTGAGATGGGACTGCACCCACCAGGGATCAAAATAGGCCCCCGTGGGGTGGGGGTTCACCCCAACTGGCCCGGGCCCTTGGGGACCGATTTCATCTCCCCGGTGGGCTGTACTCAGTTTCATCTCCCCACGGGCACCGGGGTTCCCGTGGGGTGGGGCTGCACCCCCGTGAAGGGGGTAGTTTACAGCATGACGAATGATTATAATTTCATTGTGTGATAAAATATAAGCAAAATTTCACTTGAGATATGTAATATATCACCATCGTAATTATGGATGTAGAACAGGCTTAACTGCAAATTCAACATAAAATTTCCTTTAAAATAAAACATCCAATGAAAAGGTTAAATAAGGTGTGAAAAGGTTAGCTGAACAGTATCCTGTATCATAATCAGTAATAATTCTTTTAGCTAAGTAATTCTGTAAAAATCCAGGAATCAAAGCTGACTGTTTGCGAGGCATCTAAACAAATAAAAAATAACTTTATATAAAATACTTACTATAGTAAAATTTTAACAATTTAATGAACCCTAGATAAATAACCAAAATGAAAAAAATAAAAAGTATGGTGGATATTTTCGAACCATAGCGCATTATTTACATTTTATCGTTCGATTCTAGTTGCATGGTTTGACTATAAAAGCACCATATTACGTTTCAATATAGTACTGAATATATAATAAATATAAAATTAGGAGTAATAACTCATAGTTTTTATTTAAAACTTGAAAAATTTCACGTATTTCTCGAAAAATTTCACAGCATAAACCAATGCAATTAATATACTGAAATCTGATATGAAGACAATTTAATTGGTATTTAAATAAGCCGTGATACTGCGCGGGGAAACTAGCATTTCTCTACCTGGCATTTTCACACCTGAATTTCCCAAAGAATTTCATAGCGTACTTCAAGACTTTTACAGCTGAAAATGAATATAATGTAGTACTGTACGTTAAATTTACTTAGAAATAAATCAAAATTTTGGGAAGTTACATTTATTTAGCCGTAAAATTCAGATAAATTTCTCAAAGAATTTCACAGCACAAAACGAAATTTTTGCAGCACAATTCAGCACAAAACGTTCCAATAGTCGATTTTATCAAATTCCATATGTGGGGCTAGCATTTCCCCAGCCTCTCCATTTTAAAACGTGAATTTCTCGAAGAATTTCACAGCACAAAACGAAATTTTTGCAGCACAATTCAGCACAAAACG